>JASCZW010007070.1:0-75005 GCA_034211315.2 Aedes japonicus | reverse complement strand
TTTTATTTTCAAATTTTCCAAAAACGTTGTCTTGAGATGATTTTAAAACTTGAAAAGATAAAAGCTGTGACGTGTAAGTCTTGCCGATTGACTCCTACCGTTAGTGGAGTAGTTGAAGATTTTTACAAAATTACGCCCTTTTCAAATGTGTTTTACTTAATTTAAAAAAAAATAACCTATCTCCAGTTTTCAGGCATGATATGCAATAATATAAATAATTTAAAATTCTGTAAATGAATATTTTTTTAATTTGCCCCAACTAAAAACCCATTTTGTTTACAAAAACCATAATAGCTTTTTGTTTGACAAACGATAAAGCCAATTGCAGTATACCAAAAGTTGTAACTTTTATTGTTCTAGCATCAATGCGAAGACAACTTTGCTGAAATATTTGAAATAAACAAGTTACAGCAAAATAACTGATTTTTATAGGGACACTCTAAACTACGTAGGAAAAAATACGGTCATATCAAAAGGTACACAAAAATTATACCATCAAAGTTGCTTGAAATTATCTATTCTACATATTTTTTGGAATTGTGTATGGCTTTATTTCTGAAAATAAAGATGTTAGATTTTCGATTGCTCTGAAAATAAGGACCACCCTAGTTTTTATTCACACCAGAAGAAGCGCCTAGATTATTCGAAACAACTTTATAGAAGACAATTTTGCTTCACAACTTCAAACTTAGGCTGAAAATGTATCTCTCAGCTAAATTCGTATTCTGGAGCACTGTGCAATGGTATTGCGGAAACAAGTCAGTTTGCAACAATCCTTGAAGTGACCATTGAATGCTTTAGTCCGGGTGTTGGAAAGTTACAGCTTTTTTGCAGATCCAGCCACCCATTTCAGGATGTCTAGAAGGTCACGCCTATTTCGAGGTTACTTTCACATACAATACTTATACATGTACAGTTGTTTACAGCATGCCGTCAAAACAGGAAGTACTTCGAGTGCTCATTGTACAATTCTTTCAAGCGAGCAAAGATCGTGCCAGCAGGTTCAATTTTTTGAAGTCATGCATCGGTAAGACAAAAGAGGAAATAAGGAGTGTATCGAAAAGTAGTTATAAACATTCGATGCGTTATTACGCATAAACTACTGTATATATTTTTAGCGTGTAAGCGCCATTTGCTTTGTTTACATGTCAAAAATGATTATTCGGTTCATTCATTTCCGTTGATAAAGTTGTATTCAAAATGTCGCGAATTGAATTTGAGACTAAAAAGAAAATTCTGCACACTTGGTGCACCGAAAAGGGTGTTACTTACAACCAGATTGCGAAAAGAGTAAATGTTCACCCGGCAAGTGTAAAACGCATCATCGAAAAGTTTGGTAAGGAGTGCTCCCTCAAGGATTTACCAAGAAGTGGCCGGAAACCCGGCTCCAGCAACCCTGATTTGGACCAAAAAGTTGTGGATTATATTCAACGGAACAAATCTGCCTCTACTCGCGATCTAGCCAAGAAGTTCAGGACCAGCATCGGAATGATTCAACGAATCAAGCGCAGGAATGACTTGAAGACGTACAAAAAGCAGAAAGTGCCCAAACAAACTCCGGAACAAAAGTCTCGTGCCAAAACCAGGGCTCGAAAGCTGTACAGCTGCATTTTGGACAATGTCGACCAGTGCATTTTGATGGATGACGAAACATACGTTAAAGAAGATTCAAGAACGCTACCGGGGCCGCAGTTTTATACTAAATCTGTTGGGGAACGTGTGCCAACCGCAGATACGACTGTTGCGATGGAGAAATTCGGTCAGAAGGTGCTCATTTGGCAAGCTATTTGCACATGTGGCTTGCGTTCTTCAATTTTCTATACAAAAGGAACTATAAATGCTGAGATTTATCAAAAGGAATGTTTGAAGAACAGGTTGCTACCATTGTATAGAAAGCACCAGTCCCCTCCTCTCTTCTGGCCAGATTTGGCATCGGCACATTACGCCAAATCCACTCTACAGTGGCTGACGGAGAATAACATCAAGTTCGTAGAAAAAGACATCAACCCACCAAACTGTCCCCAGTTGCGACCGATCGAACGCTATTGGGCAATAGTCAAGCGTATATTTAAGAAGGATGGTACAGTGTCCCAAAACATGACCGATTTTAAGAAAAAATTGGGCAGCGGCATCCAGGAAGTGCACAAAGGTCACTGTGCAGAATTTGATGGCAGGTGTCAAATCAAAGGTACGGGCATTCTACAGAAATGAACATGATGACTAGTTTTTCCGTTTGGATCTTTTGTAAACATGTTAAGCTATAATAAACTGAAATAGTATGTTAATTTTAACCATGTTTTCATGCCTATTTTATTATTTGGAAGTTTATAACTACTTTTCGATACACTCCTTAGTATGTCGAAAGAAAACCAGATCTCCAAGGTACACGGACGAACATATCAAAACTTTGAAATCCCAGTGCCGCTGGATGATCCGGCAATACAGAGGAAACTTTTTCGTTCTGAATGACGATAGCTACTTTCCCCTGTCCAATTCGCAGATGCCCGGAACCGTCTGTTACTACACTAAGGACAGATTTACAACTCTTTCGAAGACTAAGTACAAATTTAAGCACAAGTTCGAACTATGAGTGATGCTGTACATCACAATTTCCTATAAGGGGATTTCGGGGCTAGGTGCAAACCAAGTAGCTTGACCTTAAACCAGCAAGTCTACCAAATAGAGTGTTTGCAGAAAATTCTCATCCAGTTCCATCAGAGACTTCACTTTAGTGGATACTACGTACTTTGGCCGGACAAGGCATCATCACGCTACCCGAAGAAGACGCTAACGTTCCTAGAAAACCAAAATATACCATTTGTGCCAAAAGATCGGAATCCGACTAATCTGCCGCAGTGTCGTCGATATTTGAGAGGCCAGGGACAGGAAGCAACTCATCAACACGATCAGAAGCATCATCCAGAAAACTGATGTGGCTGCCATCCACCGGTCATATGCTACCATTAGGACTACGCTGCGCTACATGGTGGACCACGGATCATATGCTAATATTTATAAGCAAGGCTAAGTTTGATGACGAAAGTTAACCCCTTATAAAAAATAAATCAGATTTAACTCCATTCTTTCCATTCCCGCTATTTGGTGGCCACCCGTTATTACATATTAGCGATACAAATATTCTTGGTGATACATTCGGATGGGCAGTATGAGTATACACATTTTTTTCACCCAGGATTTACTAAACCGGCCTAACGAAATACTCGGATTGTTATGAAACGTGATAGATTGCTCAAATTCTTAGAATTAACCCACACGTTTAAAAAGACACAGTTCCAACTATTTTGGAACAATTTTAGTTCAATTCTGAAAGTATCCAAACCTAATTTTTGTATGAAAGTCAAAGGACATGCGAAGGTCAAAGGACAAGGCTTTTTAGGCACTTCTGCGACAGTGAAGCTATATTAGCATCGAGTATGGGCGACCTCAGCAAATAGATTCACAGTAGTTACCTTTGTGTTACCATCAGCGGAATCCTGGCAAAGCTCTTCCGATTATCGAACTAAGTCCAGAAGGATAATGGTGTTTTTTGAAATTCTTTTGAATGCTATCGATAAACGCACGGGAACGAACCTGTTACAGCTGAATGTTTTCCTCTTCTGCAAATTTCTAAACTTCTATGTTTAGAGAAAGTGCGTTCACCATGATTGGTTGAAATAGATTCTCGGATGAGTTGATTAATTGCATATGATTTTAAAAATGGACTGATTTTCTATGCGATTACCCTGGCGAATCCAACTATGCATACTGCTGGACAACAGGTCAAATTTTTGTCTTGTTTCCCAGACTAGACAAGTTTTACCAAATAATGCATTTTGCAGAGCTATTCGTCCACACTATCACACTTTGATAATTTTTGGCTAATATTTGACTACAAATTGATTACAATCGATTATCGTTTATCAAATATATTTGATACACTATAAGCATATTGCATATTAATCTGGTTGTTTGTTTGTCATTCAATTGAAGCCCAGATAAATTAAGAAAATTTCAGTGAAGTCTGGAGAGCTTCAGGAAATATTCGAGATATTAGAGAAAGATTAGTGAACTTCAAAAATTTAGGGAATTTTTCTGAGCTTCGAGAGAATTCCAAAAAGCTCAAGAAAACCCCTAGAATGTCAGCAAAATTCTAAAAATTACATGGTAGTCCAGATATCTCCAGTAAAAATTCCAATTATTGAAGTCAGCAGATATTCAGGGATGCCTCGTTAACTTCAGGGAAATTCTGTGAACTTAAAGGAAATCTCGAGAACTTCAGAAAAGTTTCAAGCACTTCAGAGAAATAAAGTGAACTTCATTGAAATCCCTAGATTTTCAGTGAAGTTCAGAGAACTTCAACAAAGTCCTGATATCTTTAAAAAAAACGAGAATTTAAGTGCAGCCCAGAAAGCTTCTGAAAAATTATAAAATGTCAAGAGAGTGCCAAAAATTACAAGAAATTCCCAATATCTTCAGTGGAATTCCAAGAACCTCTAGGATGTCTCTTGAATTACAGTTAAATTTAAAGAACTTAGGGAAAGTCCCGAGAATTTAAATAAAACCCGATGAACATCAGCGATTACCAGGAAACTTCAGCGAATACCAGAGAACTTCAGTAAATTTTCGAGAACCTGAGACCCTCTAAAACTTCAGATAACGCACTAGAAATTCAGAGAAGTTCCGAAAACTTAAAAGACGTTCCGTGAAATTTAAAGAAGTCCTGAAAACTTTAAAGAAGTTCATTTAACTTAAAAAAAAACTTCCAAGAACTTTAGAAACAGTTTTAAAAATTAAGCAAAGTTCAAAAAATTAAGCAATGTTCAAAGAATCTGTAAAGTTTCAACAACATCTTAGAATTGAAGTTTTTCATAAAAGACCTCGAAACTTCAGAAATGTTCACAGAATTTCAGAGAAATCAATGTAACTTTCGAGACGTTCACGGAGAAAAGCTCACGAAACGTCAGAGAAGTTCACAGAACTTAAGAAAAGATCACCTCCTCGAAAATTCAGTAAATTCAATAGAATTTCAGGATAATGCCGAGAATTACATGCAAGTCCCAATATCTTCAGTGAAGTTCCAATGACATCAGGGATGTCTGATGAATTACAGTGAAATTAGTAGAACTTCAATGAAGTCCTGAGAAGTGAGAAAATCGAATTAAAGAGAGCCTCCTTGAAGTCTTGAGTACTTCAGTAAAGCTAAAAAAAACTCAAGGTAATTTCAAAAGTTTCAATACACTCTTCATAATTTCAGAGAACTCCTTAAAACTTCAGATAACTCTCTAGAATTTCAGAGAAGTTCCGACAAATTCAGAGAAAGTTCGAGAACTTCAGAGAAGTTTCAAGAAATTCCGAGAAATTCAACTTCAGAGATCTCCTCGAAACTACAAATAAATCTTCAAAATATCAGAAGTTTCCTCAAAACTCTTAAAAGTTCAAAGAACTTCAGAGAAAACATCGGATCTTCAGAAACGTTCACGAAACTTCAGAGACATTCACGAATTTTCAACGAAGTCTTTGAAACTTCAAAAAAGTTCACGCAACTTCAGAGATGTTAACGTAACTTTAAAGGGATTCACGAAACTTAAAAGAAATTTACGAAACTTCAGAGAAGCCCACAGATTTTCTAATAGATCTACTGAACTTCAGAGAACTCCTCGGAACTTAAGAGAGATCTCAAGACCATAATTTGCTGAAGGTGTTTGAAATAATTTATGACCAATCTGGTAACATAATAAATATCAGAGATACGTGACATGAATAAATTATTCACTAAAGATCTTCAAAATAATTTCGGATCGTTGTAATGTCTTAAGAAAATATTCAAAGAACTATCCCAAGATCTTTGATGTCCTTAAGAGCTATGAAATAATTTTTGAGCAATCTGATATCAAGAATTAATATGTGACAGGCGTGATTTGAATTGACGGTTCCTCATCATCTTCCTGGATTGTTTACGTCCCTACTGGGACTTAACGCCTGACATTAATTTAGTGTTCTACAGGCAGTTCCTCAGTTATTAATTTAAAGTTCTCTGTTAGAGTATACACTCGTCTACCGCCAAATAACGACTAGAGGCTGGTTGGTTCTTATCTTATCGACGAGTTTTTGGTCCAATTCGGAATTACTGGAACCGGGTACTCCTTCAGTTCTCTCAGAACATGCAGCGTTTACTGCTCACCATACCTTTCAATAACTCGTTTTACACTTGCTGGATGCTCTTTGGCGTTTTTGGCAATTAGATTGTACGTTACATCTTTTTCAGAACACCAAGTGCGCAGATTTTCTTCAAAACTAAAGGGTGTCCACGATGAAATTGCCACACTATGAAATTGCTCTAACTTTTTAACCGTTGGGTAGAATTTAATGAAAATTTGGGTGGATGTAGTTCATAGTGCATTATTTACATCCTGCAAGTTTTAAAGTCCTGTGATCAAAACTCGCGGAAATGGAGTCGAAAGAACAGCTCGTGCGTGATAAAATCTTGCGCATTCATCACGAGAACAAGGATCTCTCGCATCGTTCCATCGCTAAAACGTTGGGAATCGCGAATTCCACGGTGTCGCGAGTGATTAAGCGGTTCGAGGAACGGTTGACCACCGATCGGAAGCCCAGAAGTGAAGGAAAAAGTATTCCGTACAACACCAAAAATCACAACCGCGTAGTTGGGGCCTTCAACCGAAATCCGAACGCCTCCGTTCGGGATGTGGCTAAGAAGCTGCACCTAAGCCGAAGTTTTGTCCAGAAGGCCAAAACTAAGGCTGGGCTTCGAACGTTCAAGGTACAAAAGGCCCCTAATCGCGACGAGAAGCAGAACAAGTCCGCCAAAACCCGTGCCAGGAAGTTGTACCTCAACATGCTGACGAAAGTTGAATGCTGCATCATGGACGACGAAACATATGTGAAGGCCGACTTCAAACAGATCCCCGGCAACCTGTTTTTCACGGCCAAGGATAAGTTCAGCGTTCCGGAGCATGTCCGCACTCAGAAGATGTCCAAATTTGCGAAGAAATTCCTGGTTTGGCAAGCCATCTGCACGTGCGGGAAGCGGAGTGCACCTTTCGTGACCCAGGACACGATGAACGGACAGGTGTACATAAAAGAGTGCCTCCAGAAGCGGCTGCTTCCTCTCCTGAAGGCCCACAACGTCCCAACAATCTTCTGGCCGGATTTGGCCTCATGCCACTACTCCAAGGACGTGCTGAAGTGGTATGCGGACAATAAGGTCAATTTCGTGCCGAAATGTTCAACCCTCCCAACACTCCGGAGCTCCGCCCCATCGAGAAGTACTGGGCGATTATGAAGCAGCACCTTCTTAAACGACCTAAGGTAGTGAAGACAGTCGAGGAACTGAAGAAAGTATGGGTTTACGTGCAAAAAACGGTTGATTCACAGGTTGTGCAGAATCTTATGGCCGGGGTTAAGGCCAAGGTGCGGGCATTTGCGTATGGACTGTAAATAAAATACGAGTAAAATGGTAAAATGAAGTTTAATAGTTATTTCTCAATCCCTGAAAATTTGATGGCAATCGGATGAAAACTCGAATTTTGCGAATCAATTTTGTGTGTGGCAATTTCATCGTGGACACCCTTTAGACATTTCGCAAAAAACTGTAGTAATGAAATGAAACAAATCGAAATAGGTTTTTTGACATGCAAACAAATCGTAATACGAATACACGCTGAAATAATACTCCCGATAGTACAAGCTTTGTTACGTATGAAAAGTTTGTTACCACTTTTCGATAGACTCCTTAGATGGATTTTATCGGAAATCATGTCATCGATTATCGCTGAATTTATGACATATTTGGTACATAGGCCGAATAAATAAGCTAGGCTGGTATTATATCCGGTTACCCTAGTCGCTGTTTTATACACCCAAAATAAAAAAGCAAGATTAAAATGCAATTTCGAATGATTTGGTTTCATTTTTCGTAACTTGACAGAAGAATAGCAACCGTGGCAAATGGCGTAGCGGCGTACTGTTTCATTGTCTCACCCATATTGAAAAGTTGTTCACGGTTGAACACAGACCCAACGGTTGCTGCGACTGTCGAGGCACTAAGCTACAGCGATAACCGCTTGCACACACTTGTATGGCTTTCTTTATACCATAAAAAGCTCTGTGGATCATGATGAGCAAAATTTCCTTTTTAGAATCATGCGGATTTCTCAAGATATGATTGCAAAAACTGAAATTGCATTTTTTGCTACACTCATAAAAATCGACACGTTATTTTAACGTGAAATTTCACGAAACATCCCCCTGAACACGTAACCAAATTTTCTTCAGTAAAATCAGGTAAACATAACGTGCCAGTGAATTTTACGTGAAAAATCACGTAACATTTACGTGATTTTCACGAAGAATGTGATTTTATGTGGAAATCACGTAGCTCTTACGTGAATTCCACGTGTGTTCTACTGGTTTTAGCAGTGGACGAGAACTACGTGCGTTTCACGTGGATGTAACGTGTCGATTTTTTTGAGTGTACAATTTCAAGTTTTGGGTGTAGGGTTCATTTAATTGATTACGTCTACATGATAAATATCGCTTGATGTGATGCCATTTTTATAGGTTTATGTCATGCTCTTCCAAGAAGCCTGTGTTGATTCCTTACCCTATCGAATCATATATCTCGCATACCACGAGAAAAGAGTCCATCAAATTTAACTGATTATTTTCCTCGACCTTCTCTTGCGAGAATAACACCATTTCAAAAGCATTATTTATAGAATTAGTTGTACACATTCCAACTAACGGGTGTCCACTAAAAAATGAGAATGATTTCAATACTTTTCCATCAGAACAAAAACGGCCGCATAGAAATGTCACTTTAGATGAATGAATCGTTGCACTCTCCAGAAAATTTTCATACACTCTTATTTCACTCTAACATGTTCAGTCGTGTTCAGCGTGCCGTCGAAATAGGAAGAACTGCGCGCGCGCGTTGTACAATTCTTTCAAGCGAACGAAGATCGTGGAAAAAAATACACGGTGGACCATTTTTGTCGTGAAAAAGTTCCGGTATCCACCGTATACCGTATCCCTGGCATGCATGAGAGTAACCCGGAAGAAAGGTTGCGGCCGTCCAGCGAAAATAATGAATGAGAAAACGCTCCGCTCGCTGCGCAGCATGTTCAACAACAAGGATTCGGTAAGTCAACGGGAAGCAGCCCGAAAGTTCCATTGTTCGAAGTCACTCATCTGCAAGACGCTAAAGAAAGAAGGAATAGTGTGTAGAAAGAAAACCAGATCCCCAGAGTACACAGATGAGCAGATTCAAACCGTGAAATCCCAATGCCGCTGGATGACTCGGAATTACGGCGGGAAAATCTTTCGTTCTGGACGACGAAAGCTACTTTCCTCTTTCGAAGTCTCAGATACCGAGAAACGACCGATTCTACACTAAGGACAAATCTACTACTCCTCCAAAAGTAATGTATAAGTTCAAGCACAAATTTGAATCGAAGGTTATGTTATACATCGTAATATCCGATAAGGGTATTTCGAAGCCGTGGTTCAAACCAAGCGGTTTGGCCATCAACCAGGAGGTGTACCAAAGAGAGTGTTTGCAGAAAATACTCATCCCATTTCTTAAACAACATCACTCGGATGGCAAATACGTGTTTTGGCCGGACAAGGCATCATCGCACTACGCAAAAAAACGCTAACGTTTTTGGAGAGCCAAAATATACCATATGTCCCAAAGACCGGAATCCGACAAATTTGCCACAGTGCCGTCCTATCGAGGATTTCTTCGGTCTTTTGAGCTCCATGGTATACAAGGATAATTGGAAGGCCAAGAACACCAAGCAACTTACCAACAGGATCAAAAGCTGCATCCGAAAAATCGATGTGGCTGCCGTCCAACAGTCATGTTCCAGCATAACGACTAAGCTGCGCCACTGGCGGACCACGGACCATATGACAATATTCACTAAACTTAGTTTGAAGATTTAAGTTGACCCTTTTAATAAAATAAATCAGTTTGAACAAAACTTCACTGGTATTTTTTTCCTGACCCATTCTTTTCGTTCTCATTATTTAGTGGACACCCGTTAGAAACACCGTCTTTTGACGTAACCTAAACACAGAGTAAAAAAATCATTTGTGTTCCTCTTTCGTTCTGAACGAAAGAAAAAATCGATAAAGAAAATCGATCAACATGGATAGACCCTTTTCACATGTTACGCCAGATTTCTAATCAGATTCAACGACAGAAAAACAACCGGATCGTTAAACAAGTAACCCAATGAGATCCGCCTGTCTGCTCTCCTCGGTCGACTGAAATCAGCATCCATAAATGCCCTCCTCCACAGTTTACCACATTAGCTTCATTAGTGTAACGCGACTCTTGGGTCTGTTCGCCGCCGATGAAAATGAAAGAGCAATGCTTTTCCCCCCTTGGTGCTACACTTTGGTCCCGGTACTGCCGCAATGGGTCGTTGGCGTCCAAATTAACATCGTGTCCTTTGTCAAGTGTTCTCCCGGTTTGTTGATTCAATCGTCATAGAAAGTCAGCACTCTCTTCGGCACTTCGGTGATTTTTTGTTTACTTTATGCAAGTGTCATCTTGAAGAAGGTTAGAATCCTTCTAGATTTTTTTCTAAGGATTGAGTTGTCGCATGTTGAAAAAATCTTGAGACGATCCCAGGAAAGGATTCCATTACACCTAAGCTTAAGAGTAACACAACGGCTCAACTAAAAATAACACTTCAAAACTGGCTCCGCCTCAGCTCACATCTGCAATTTAATCAATTTGCTCTCGAAACGCAACGACGCAAACATCAACAATAACCACTGTCCCTCCTCTCGACCTCAAACGAAAACGACTCGCACCATTTCCGTGAGCTTTTGTTTCATTACCATCGTTTTATTTGCCTATTTCCAGCTCCACTAATGGCGGTGATAACGACGTTATCAACGCAGCCTACTACGACGCCGAGCTGGACGTCGAGGAGGACAACAACGAAACCGCCATCAAAGCAGCCACCCCTGCGGTTCCGGAATTTGATTTGACTTTCCAAAACCACTCGACGACGACGACGACGGCGGCGCTGGACGAAGGGCTTGAACTGTGCAGCCGGGACTACTTCACCCTGCTCAAGGACAACATGACCCAGCTGATCCTGATCGGCGTGTGTGCCGCCGTGTACGCCCTGCTACTAGCCTGCCTCTACAAGCAGCGCATCAACGAGATCTACCTGTTTCAGGTGTCGTACGTCGTGATGGTGACACTGCTGGCGCTGGACGTCTGCTTTAGCTTTACCACCTCGGCCAAGTGAGTACACGACAATGAATGTCTTTTATTGAGTGTTTACGGAGAACTGTGGGGAACTGGGGGTAGAACGGACCTCTACCATTATGATGTGCTATGATAGTAGAACCAACAACTATTTCAATATAAAAGAAGTGTCAAACGGTGGAAATGTAGACAAAATTTGAAACCGAATGTATTTTTGAAAGCAGTTGTAATATTTGAGTCGTTTAAATTAAGAAATTAGTGGTTTAATTTTAAAAATCAGTTCCAGGTGAACATATAAATGAACAGGTAAACAAATGTGCAAGTGAAGATTTTTGTGCGGTTTAAAAACAAATGATCTTGTGGGGTTAACGATTGCATTTTTCAACGCGTTCTATCGTGATCCCGGGCTCCTAGAAAGTTTGTACCTTCAGCAGAGCTGTTCACAAGCTCAAGAGCTTCTGAAACGGGGGAAACATGGTTCAGAATTCCGTCAATACGCAGCGTAGTACTACCGTAGTAGTACATTTGTTACAAGCCAGTTAAAGTAACTTCTTTGTGACTCAAATTAGTTACAATCAAGTTGCTGTAACCATTTTTGACCGATGTGTGCTGCTTGTGTAAAGGATATGTAAAACGTACGTTTTACGTTTCTCAATAATTTTATATAATAATCTCAACCTACGTCGATCTTAGTACCGCCGTGTTACGCCATTTGGCTGCCAAGATATTGGAAGCTTTCATCATTCTCCACTGGAGCTCGGAAGATCGAAAGACACCTGACTTGCAGCTGCCACTAATCCTCCCATGAAGTCACCGAACGTTGCCACGATGGCATCTTGTTGCTTGCTCTTGTTGACTTCTCACTCCATTTAGAGTGATCCAGGCAGCTTCTTGGCCAAATTCAGCAGTTCCTGTCTGCCGAACAGCGTTTGCAAGGTGTTGATTACTTGCAGAACACTCGAGGGAAACTAGCAGGGTTGCCCAGGCTGATTGCTGGACAGGCGTGGGATTTACTGGTAGGTGACGATCTTCCGTTCCCATCTGATCGGTGGTTGGCGGTGGTGGGTTCGTTCTTAGCGAAGAGACTATTCGCTTCGGACGGGTATTCTTCCAGCCAGTCGGACA
Organism: Aedes japonicus; assembly: GCA_034211315.2. Classification (NCBI taxonomy): domain Eukaryota; kingdom Metazoa; phylum Arthropoda; class Insecta; order Diptera; family Culicidae; genus Aedes; species Aedes japonicus. Next base: position 62,629 of record JASCZW010007070.1, on the reverse strand, counting down.
TCCTTTGCTGAGAATCACGAATCGACCCATCTCTGCTGCCACACCCGCTCAGTTGTCGGACGATAGTTTGCTTCTTCTCCAACGGTTTTTCTCGGAACGACTTTTCATTATCCAACTGTCGTTGACGGATTCGGGGTTCCTCCTCCATTCTCTCCTCAAGTCAACGCAAAGCTTCTTCCATCGCTTTCTCCTTCATTGCTTTCTGAGCCTGCAGTTCTTCTTCCTTCATAAGTTGCTCCTCTTTAATCAGCTTCATTTCAGTTCGTAGACGAGTTGAACGGGTACTGGAATTCGTGCTGAGTACAACCGATTGGGATATCTGCAGATTGGATGCCGGATCGGGGACTTTCTGGGGCTGCTTTGAAACGAATTTGACAGTTCACGATCGGTGAGACCTGTTATCAGCTAATGGAACTTTTAGATGGCGAGACGACGATGACGAATCTCTTTTCTTGCATCTCTTGCACAACGCAAGTGTTCCCAAAGCCCATGTTGAGAATTGTTAGAAGCCATGAATACTGGCAACCCAAACATGTTCCACAGTACAGAACCAATAATAGTCTAATTCTCTCACAGCTTGTTATCGATGGCTTGGTTCCTTCACTCAAAAGTTGAAATTGTAGCAAAAAATGCAATAGCAGTTTTTGCAATCATATCTTGAGAAATCCGCATGATTCTGAAAAGGCAATTTTGCCCATCATGATCCACAAAGCTTTTTTGTATAAACAAAGCCATGCAAGTGTTTGCAAACGGTTATCGCTGTGTGCTTAGTGCCTCGACAGTCGCAGCAACCGTTGGGTTTTTGTTCAACCGGCAACAACTTCTCAATATGGGTGAGACAATGGCACAGAACGCCGCTACGCCATATGACACTGTTGCTATTCCGCTGTAGAGTGTCCTATTTTTAATTGCACTCGTTAACACCCTCTTATCGCCATCTTATCAAGTCACCATGCGGTGAGACCGACATTTGCTTCGTTGTTGTAACGTTGAGTGCCTCGACAACCGAAGCAACTGTAGGGCTTTTATTCCGATCACCTCAACTTGTTGTGGTAACTGGATGGTTACCAAGGAAGAGCCGTCATGCTGACGGTCGCGGTTCTACTCTCAGTAGCGGATCGTAATCTTTTTTTTTGTGAGCCATTGAATTTACTACTACTAATCAACTGTACAACCTCACGCACACATTGAATTTTACTAATCGAATTGATGTGTTGCTTTTTTGCCCACGACCAATGTTGCATTTTTTTTTCCAAGTTGCGATCCATTACGAGGAATGAAACCAAATCATGCGAAATTGCATTACAATCGTGCTTTTTTATTTTGGGTGTCATCAGTGTATAATGCGTTCGCTAGGCAGTGATAGGACCGATCGTATGCGATCGGTATTTTTCGTTGTTGTTAACCACTGACCCTTACTCTCTTGGCAAACACACACACACACACTCATTGCCTGTCAACATGCACACTCCATCGCGTTAAGTCCTATTATCCCCCGTATTGGTGCGCATAACGGATCAGTATGGAAACGTGCAACTGCTTTAGTCGATTCATGCTCCGAGTATTGCTTTATTTTGAAAAATCTTTGCAACAAACTTAAGCTAGCATAAACTTCCAACCACCTGTCTATAGCAGGCATCGGATGTTCCTCTGCAAAATCAGCGAAGATGGTGAAAGCGACAACACTCCCAGGGTCGCCAAAAATATCTTCGGAGAACATCCAACTACACGTTCTACCAAAATTGACTACCTATCTTTGAATCGAGTTAGTCGATATTCAGCAACTTGCGATTCCAGAGAGATCGCAGCAAGCCGTCCTTCTAAACTAACGTGTTTTGTTTTTGCTGCATCGTTTTCGCGAAAAAAAATCAAACAATAACTCGTAATCTAACTCTAACTAACAGTGAATTCATTAAATATAGGCAAGCTTTGTGAAAGACGTAGTGAATACAATCGATTCCCTCCAGGAATGTGTTAGTGTCGGTTGTACTTCCACATTTTTTTGGTTTTTTGTGCTTCGCTCCCGCACCAGGTAGAAGAGTTACATCAGCTTAGTTTTGTTTATTCTACCACTAATATTGTGAAATCCAGACATAAATGATTAAGTTGGAGTGTTTTCCCGCTTTGTCGCGAGTGAATCGATAATTATTTGCAGTTTTGAAGTTCGTTATAGAGTCGCCTCATAGCGGGAATTTGATATTGGCAGTGCTGAGTGAAAAAAAAGAAGACCAGTGTATGTAGAAAACGGCCATTTGCTTGTCAGAAGCAGCAAACGAAGACAATGCGCATGTGTGCGTGAAAGGCTGCCACATAATTCCAGATGCGTTCACCACGTAGTTGTGTAGGTTACATATCTAACGGGCGGTTTGGTAACGTTAATTTTTGCACTTATTTTGTTACGAGTGCATGAAGCTAATAACGAATCAACGTCGAGAATTTTCATGTTTACGAATGAACAAGCGAGTGTAATTAAGGAAGCGGCCATGGGTGAGATGTATCTAACTATAACTATATAACAAAAAGCTTATTTTTAATTAATACTAAATACGTGCCTGGTTTGGAAATTTAACATTTCCAAATCTGGAAGTGTGTTGCAGTGCCTTTATCCAAATGATATCGGTAATGTTGACATGCGGGGCTTATTGTATGTGAAAGTAACCTCGGAATGGGCGTGACTCTCCAGACATTCTGAAATGGGCTGCTGGATCAGAAGTAGGGCTATCACTGTCTAGCTCTCGGATTAAAGCTGCTTCGAATGATCACTTGAGGAACTGCTATAAACAGATTTCTTCCATTATACAATTGCCGGCCAATGAGTGTTAGATTGTACAAACACATACACCCTTAGAATTTTTATTTTGCAGTGTTCGGTGGTTTTTTTTTGCCGGACTTTCAACGGCTGAACGTTCGGTAGTCCGATTTATCGGATTTCGGTGGATTTTTAAAGTTATCTGTAAAAAAAACTACCGGAAAAATGTAGGGTTTTGCCGATTTCCGTTGAGTCGGATTACCGAGCGGCTGCTGAGGGTTCGGTACGGAATTGCCGAGTACTGAGGGGTTTTCTGTGTGTGTGTAAGGTCATCCGCAAATGCCAATATAATCGGAAGGGTAATGCCTCCATCGTGGTTGAGTCTTAAACTAGGTATTTCATAGTCAAAATAATAACGAATGCAGTAGAGGGGGAATGAGCCCATAAGTGAATAGTTTCAGAACGTAAAGTACAAATAAACCGTATTATGCTAAGCGATTCGAAAACCTCAGGACTCATGTAGCATCGTTTCTGAAAATAAAGAACTGATATAAATTCTTTTGCAGAAAAACAAATATAAGTGCCGGCAACAGTGATGTTTGCAACACGTTCTCTCTAGGTGTGTTTATATTGGTATTTATTTATGTGTGTGTGAGGAGGGGGGTGTTTATGGGTGGGGAAGGAGGAAGGAGATAAGTTACGTCACGTTAAAAATATTCTCGTCTTTCCTTTTCCGTGTACTTTAGGTTTCGTTTGCACGTCACGAGTTATACACGAATTCACTAAACTTGATTTCAACTTTAATTTTTTTTTCTTTTTCTTTCTACTCTTGCCATTCTTAAACTAATAGCTTTATTTCGTGACATTTTTATATTCCAGTACTGTGAACCACGCACACTTGTGCCTGACCCCAATAACATTCATATTTTCTGTTGGTTTAAATCGGAATCAAAATTTTAAATAACTATACTGTACATATCCGGTCAACCGGATGTCTGGAGAATAAACCGGAAACAACGTCTAAAAACCTTATGGTATAACAAAATGATAACCCTACCTAAGTTCAGCGTTCCATTTACCAAAACGAACCATGCTGCTAACCCTACACCATTTATCCAACATCCCAGTGAGTTCTTGTGGAAGTGCAGAGGTGTTCTCGGCTTCCATAAAAGCGAGTATCACGTCAACATACTCCTACCCTATCCTTATTTGACCTGTATGGATGCGGCCGGCGCTGGTATTGCTTTTTTTAATTCTAGATCGCCAGTTTTTACACATTGAGGATGATTGTTAGTCCCAAACATCATCTGTTGGTTCTCTGTGTAATTTCAGCCAGTCTGGCAATAACAGAGTAGCAGCCACAAGCTGTCAATCATGCTCATGATGAAGCTCATGCTCAGCAACTAGCGATTCCAGAGCATTTGACTCTGGCGGAGCCGGAGTTTTTCGACCCGATTCGGTCTAATAGAACTCATTATTGGCGCTGAATACTATTACGACCTTTTGGCTGGAGGTAGAATGAAGCTCTTCGATGAAGGACCCACGCTTCAAGAAACAGTCTTCGGTTGGTTTGTATCTTAGAGCGTACCAGGAAGTTCTCCGACTCCATCGTGGACTGTGGCGCACTCGTGTGCTGCACTTGATCTTCAGGAACTTTTGACCAAATTTTGGAGACTGGAAACCTCCAAGAACAGAGGCACGCTATCTGTAGAAGATTCGATGTGTGAGGAAATCTTCGCTCGAACTACGACAGGAGATGAGGATGGCAAGTTCGTAGCTACACTTCCCAAAAAACGAAGCTGTTATTCAGCAGCTTGACGATTCTGAAACTAGCGCTCTTAAACGATTCTATAGGCTCGAGCGTCGATTCACCACAAACAGTACATTGAAGGATCTTTACTGTGATTTTATAGGCGAGTTCTTGGTCATGGGTCATATGGAGGATCTTTCTGGAATTGAAGAGCCAGTGTGCTACATCATGCCATATTGGAGCCTTATAGCACAACCAAAAAACTTCGTGTTGTGTTTGACGCATCATACAAGACCTCAACGGGAATTTCGCTAAACGATAGATTAATGGTTGAACTGGTTGTACAAGATACTTTGCAACGTTTGGGAAATAAAGGAGAAATCTGCTATCCAACCGTAGCAAAGACTTTGAAAAGGGATTTTGACGTCGATGACGTTTTGACTGGCACAGACCATTTGGAGGAAGGCAAGGTTCATGTGAAAGAACTGAGCTACTTTGTAAATTCGCCTGGTAACATCTAGCAAAAATGTCGCTTAAATAGCACTGCACTTCTGTCATGTTTTTCCTCTGATCTTCGAGACGAATGTGCACCTTTTGAACTGGATTGATCAACGTGCCGTCAAAACGCTTGGTCTAATTTGGAAGCCAGCTAACGACAATTGCTTTAGTGTTCCGAAATACAACACCAAAGGTTTTACCACCAAAAGGACCGTTCTCGCCCAGTAGTGGTCCAAGCTAAATTATTTCTGCCAGCGCCGGTATTACCCAAAGACGTACAGAACTTCTGGCTAGAATATCGTCATAACCTACTGGCTTTGGACACTCTCATTGTTTCTCGATGGATTTCCTACACTCAAGACCTGGCCACGATTGAATAACATGGCTTCTGCGATGCATCTCAAGTAGCTTATGGAGCATGCCTGTATCTTCGTTGCATGACCACTGACGGATCGATCACTGTTCGGCTAATTACTACAAAGTCGAAAGTTGCTCCACTCGAATATCTTAAGCGTAAGAATAAAAGGCAATCCATACCACGGATACAGGGTGCGGCAGAAATAATGCAAAAATTTGTTCTATTTCTTTCTAATCCCATTTTCCAACTAATTCGCATGAATAATATCAACATTTTCGTGTGCAGTTATCTTTATAAAGTCCTTTTAAACAAATTTATTAAATTTGACCTTCTTTTTTTTAAATAACATCCTCGAGCCGATGCCGGAAGCCAGAACATGGCATTCAAACGTAGTCCTCCGACATTGAATGCCATGTGCGTGTTATGGTAGACTTCAGGGTTTTCACACTAGGGTGTGATGTTTTGCAGGTTCATGCTTCAACATATGCCCAAATCGAATAATCCAATGGATTAAGATCTGGACTGCTAGGGGGGCACAAATCCTTCGACCAAAACTTCATGTTATCGTTCAACCACTGTTGGGCTTGATTGGACGTGTGACACGGCGCCCAATCCTTATTGGTCCTGAAAAGTTGGCCTTCACCCATGGAAGCACTTCGGTATGGATTTTAACTCAAGCATCAATGAAAACAGGCGGCATTTTCGAACCGTTGGACGCCACCAAGCCAAAGTTCATGACACTAGCCGGATTGTTGAAACTTGAATTTCACTTTTTCCGGAACGTTCTCCATTTTCTGCGGTGAAATGAACCGATCCGTGCGGCTGTTGGCCACAGCATCGATGCTGAAAAGCTTTTCGTCGGAGAACAGGATTATCATTTTTTCCTTCGTCAAAAAGGAAAGCAAGCTCATGGAACGAGTCAGTGGCTTTTCACTCTGGCTCTGGAAGATGCATGCAGGTCTTCTTTGATGATTCCCCGCATGGATTTCTCCTAAATATTGACTTCCTTTGCAAGTTTTCTTATGGAACGCACCGGGTTGCGAGCAATTTTTGCACGGACCGATCTGATCACGCTTCCCGGCTTCCGCTGCTTAGGATCATCCTGCAGGGACTTTTTTATGCGGTAAACTGTTGCCAAATGGCACCCTACCACCTTGGCAATCTTTTTCGGCTTCTTCTGGGCGAGCAGCAAACTGGTGATCACTTCTTTCGCGAACTTTTTGACGAATTTGCAATAAAATAAATAGAATGTTTAGATGCAGCACTTGAAAGTAAACATAAACAAATACACTTTCGACAGAAATTAGTCACTAGCTACACGAATTAACCCAATACTCAAGTTTGAACATTTTCGCATTATTTTCTGCCGCACCCTGTATACTTGCCTCAGCGAGCAAGTTGGAAGACCTTCTCGTCTACTCCAAACAAAGGAACGGAACGTCTTGGATGGCCGGAACAATCAGCAGAAGATGAAATCGGCAATGGAGACTCGACTGTGTCAGATGGCTTGGGGGCTTCCATCATGCTTTGTGATGGAACGTTCACGTTGCTGGAGATCGTAGAAGATCATGAGTGCTGCAAATAGGATCTGATTCTAACATGCCGTGTGACGTCTCTATCATCGAAGATTGCAGCGGATCTGAGCCCGATGCGTCGGGCATACTATTTCTGTGAATTTGACAGGATTCAGCGTACGAAGGAACTATATAGTTATCACACTTGCCTGAGCGAGGAAGTTGGAAGACCCGTTCCGTTATCGGCAGGCTTCTTGTTGTGATGGAGTTGCTACGGCTGAAGGGGAGAAAATTATCATCGGTGTCCCGTGGTCGATTTGTGGGATTTTGGCTGTTCCCTTAAAATCCGTGTAGGATGTCAAATTTTCGAATTCTCTGAAATATATTCCTTTGGACCAAGCAGATCTAGATCCGGCTGCATCCCTCAACTTCGTATCAACACCGACTTTGAAGGATATGAACGCGAATTGCTTCAAATCAGCTTTTTTGCGTACCAAATGTTTAACATCGATTGGCTCTTGGGTCTGCAGACAACTTTTCACTAACACAAACATATTAGCTTTAGTCGAGCAATTCTGCAAAGATATATCCAGAACTTTTCTGCCGGTTTTGCAGCCGTCTCCATTGCACTATGGTCCAGATTACGAATTTACGAGGAAACATGCTCCCAGCGCCTAAACTTGAAACTTTACAGCAAACTAATGTTCTACAACATGGTTTGTATCACTAAGGCTCATTTTGTAATGTTAATTAAAATTAGGGTGGTCCCCATTTTCACGGAAATACAAAATCTAACTTTTTTATTTGCAGAAATAGACGTTTACATATCTGGGCAAAATTGTAGCGCAAATAATTTCATGGAATTTTCTTATATAAATTTTCATGTAGCTTGAAAATTGACCGATTTAGAGCAATTTTCCGTCATCGACGTAGGGTGCACCATAAAAAAATGTTTTTTTTTGCCTTAACTTTTTTATTTCAATTTCCACCGTAAAGTTGTTGTTAGACGAGTTTTAGAACTTATAGAGACGCGTACTTTGGTGTACAAACTTAGCCGCTAGCTTCAATACTTCAATAGTTATTGAAGTTTTTCTTAAAAAATACTCCTTTTTCAAATGTTGATTTTTATGATTGGGGCAAATACAAAAAAAAATTAAAGACGTCATTTAAAAGGAAAATTTATATTGTTTAGCATAGATGAAAACTAGAGATATGTTATTTCTGTATCTTAAAAAAATTACATTTGAATCTGGCATGGTTTTAGAAGAAAAACTGCAATGACTATTGATTGGTTGAAGCTAGCGGCAAAATTAATACATCGAAATACACGCCTTTAAAAGTTCTACAATTCGTCGGAACAAAACTTTACGATGGAAATTGAAATAAAAAAGTTAGGACAGAAAAACTTTTTTTTATGGTACTCCCTAAGTTGACGAGGGAAAAGTTGCTCTAAATCGGTCAATTTTTAACTTAAAAAAAAAATGGTGGTGAAACTTGAAATAAAAACAAAGGCCCATTTTTTTATGTTGACTAAAATTAGGGTGGTCACCATTTTTACGGAAATGCAGAAACTAACTTTTTTATTTGCAGAAACAGACGTTTGCATTCTTGAACAAAGTTGTAGCGCAGAAAATTTCCTGGAATTTTCATATAAATTTTTTTTTTTTGCTTAAAAATTGACCGATTTAGAGCAACTTTTCCCTCGTCAACTTAGGGTGTACCTTAAAAAAAAGTTTTTCTGTCCTAACTTTTTTATTTCAATTTTCATCGTAAAATTTTGTTGCAGTGCTTTTAAAGGCGTGTATTTTGATATATGAATTTTGCCGCTAGCTTTAACCAGTCAATAGTTATTGAAGTTTTTCTTCTAAAACCATGCCAGATTCAAATGTAATTTTCTCAAGATACAGAAATAACGTATCTCTAGTTTTCAAGTGCGCTACAATTTTGCCGAAAAGTGTAAACGTCTATTTCTGCAAATAAAAAAATTAGATTTTGTATTTCCGTGAAAATGGGGACCACCCTAATTTTAATTAACATTTCAAAATGGGCCTTAGTAATACAAACCATGTTGTAGAACATCACTTTGCTGTAAAGTTTCAAGTTTAGGCGCTGGGAGCATGTTTCCTCGTAAATTCGTAATCTGGACCATAGTACATTGTCATATTTCCTCTCTCGACTGATTTGGTACGAACAACAAGTTTAGCACTAGGACGAGATGTAGGTATTTTTTTAACAGCTGTGTCACGGGCCCGTTTGATACTTGGCCTTGCAGATCGAACCTTATTTGAAGTAGAAATATCATTTGGATACAATTTTCCAGCTAGTGATTTGGTTAGTGTCCTCGTTTTTTTTTTCCACTGTTCGGGACATAAACCACTGCGACCAGTAATTTGATCTATTGTAGTATATCCCGTAGCCTTTGTTTAGTGCATGTCGAGTTACTTCATCACTATTGAGAAATGATGAAGTATTCGGTGTTGTTACAGTTGTTATTGTTTGTTTTGTCGGCAATGAATCAGGTTTAATTGAAAGTTTCCGCTGTTTAAACCCTTTGTGAGCGACAGCACTCTTCAAAGGCGCGCCCCTTTATCAGTCAAAACCGGATTCATTGCAAACAAAACAAACAATAACTCCGATAGTGACCATGCATCAGAACCCTAGTCATAACCAATTCAAACTATAGAACATCAAATAGAAAATGAGAATTCACATAAATGAAGACTAACCATGTTTTCTTTATTCCAAGCTCATCCTCGGTGGCGCAACCCGAGTATTGTCACTTTTCACAAGACATAAAATGTAATAAGGCCAATTATACGTTCCTTTGACTACAAAAACAAATATGTTCCCTAGTTTGAATTAATTCGGACTAGGGTTCGGTGGTAGATCTGATACCCCGTAACGCACCACGAAAAGGTGATCTACCAGCGTTACGGGTCAAGTGTCCTCGTTTCTTGAATATCTTTCTTTTATTCGGTCAAGAATTCTTGATGAGCTCCGATACGCCAGTCACAATCTCGTTCGATTTAAGCTCGTTGAGTCCAAGGAGCGGGCAGTCAGCCTAAAAGAGAAGGTTCAATAATATATTTGCAAAAACAAAGCTAATATGTGTTTATTAATTTCCTAAGAGTTTCAAATATCCGACTTAAAATAAATGTTTGGTGATAATTTTAGTCTGTTGAAGTTTTTTCGAGTACAGTCTTTAAAAAACCGCCGATCTTAAAATCTTAAAATTGATCATGCACAATAGCATAGCATAGCATAGCAATTTTCGACCATACATAATCCTGGGGTGGCTGTTGTTGAAACGTGGCAGGCTCTTCATCTATCGATCTCTTTGTACAACACCTGGCCAAGTCCTTATGATCAGCAATGGATGGGAGGGAGGTGGTGATTAAGTGTCTAATTAAGAAGATGCTGAGAACTCATGCTATCTTCATAGACATCTGGAGTTGGAAGTTGGATGGGATTGTGCGGGAGGCTGTTCTTGGCGAGAAAGCATATGTATATTAATATGGATGTAGTGTCGTGACCTGACCGAAGTTTTCAGCCTTGATTATGTTGATTCACTGGTGCTGCTGCTATTGGTCCTGTTTAGGTCCGTTGCTGTCAAAGTTCGTTACAAGAATGAACTGAATCAGTAGTAGTAAAATTGATCTTTATTTTCATTGTTTGTCTTATATACTAATTTACAAATCTTAAGTGTTTTAGCCCAATGGTTTAGCGTGTTTTGTGATTTAATTATTTTTTTCAGTTCAGCCCATGGGGCATTGTTTGGTAAAAATTTGATAACCTAGTTCTAAGACTACAACTACAACTACAATTTGAAAATCCTAGGGGTGGGGAACCAGATTCCGAATATCCTGGTGATCCGATGTTAGGCAGCGTGCCCTGTAGCGATTGATAGACTCACTAAAGCGATCGTCGAGCATTTTTATCTCGCCCAGACGATGGACCTCAGATGTTTTTGTCCTCAGAGGGGTGTTCATTATCATCCTGAGGAACTTATTTTGAACACGCTGAAGCTTCAGGAGATGTGTTTTTGCACAACTCTCCCAGATTGGCATTGCATACTCGATGACTGGAAGTATGATTTGCTTGCAGACAGCAAGCTTGTTTTTCAGGGATTAAGTAGACCTTCTGTTGATCAATGGGTACAGTAGCTTCAACAGAACGTTACACTTTGTGACCGTTTTGTCAACCTGCTCCCTGAAAATAAGCTTGCTGTCTATGGTAACGCCAAGATAGATAGCTGATTTGGCCCATTCCACTGTTGTGTTATTTAGGCTTATTTTACAATCCTCAGGCGGAACAAGTCTGGGAGAGTTTGAGTGTGGAAATAGGATGACCTGGGTCTTTGCCGCATGATACAGATCTTCCATTCGGTGAAATATTCAGACAGAACATTCAGGCTTCGCTGCAGTTTCGCGGCAAGCGCTCTTATTACACTACCATTGTGGACGACTGCGGTATCATCGGCGAACAACGACAGAGATCCATTTTCAGGGAGCGGGGGTATGTCCGAGGTAAATAGGTTGATCAGAAGTGGACCTAGTATACTTCCCTGTAGAACACCGGCGGAAATCTCCTGTGCATCAGAAACTGCACCTTGCAACGAAACACGGAATGTCCTGTCCGACAGATAATTTTTAATTATCTTCACCAGAAATATGGGAAGATTGTATTGTTTTAGCTTGTAGACCATGCCACACGTTATCAAAGGCCTTCTCGATGTCAAGAAGTGCCATGGCAGATGGTTTCGAAACAGACTTGTTCCGTCTGAGGATGTTAATGACCCGATGAAGTTGGTGCACTGTTGAGCGACCATGTCGGAAGCCAAATTGTTCGTCGAGCAAGATGTTCAGCTCGTTGGCAGATGAAAGAAGCCGACGGTAGATCGCTTTCTCAAACAGCTTGGATAATCCTGAGAGAAGGCTGATGCGCCTATAGCTCTTGGAACATGAAGGATCTTTTCCAGGTTTCTGGATGGGAATGACTTTAGTTGACTTCCAACACGAGGGGAAGTAGCTAAGTCGCAGGCATTGGTTGAAAACCATCGCCAGATGTTTATAGAACTGGGGGCTCAATTGCTTGAGCTCCAAGCTCATGATGTTGTCGAAACCTGGGGCCTTCATGTTCTTTGAGCCTTTGAGATAAGTCAACAATTCGTCTGCTGAGATCTCCAACTCCTCTGTGAAGTCGTTGGGACTTAGATGGATGTTAGTAATAAGTGCGCTAACGGCAGCTTCGTGTGGACTGACGATGTTTTGTCCGAGGTTATGGGAGCTGACGAAGTGTTGACTTATCCCAGCAGCCTTTTCTGCAGGAGTTATCAATCGATCCTTAGAGCCATTGCTGTCTAGTGGTATCAACGGTGAAATGGGCCTTGGCTTAGTTTTTAAAATTTTGGTCAACTTCCAGAACGGCTTTGCACAATCTGGGAGAGAGTGGATCTTGTCGCTGAAATTGTTATTCTTAAGGTCCACCATTCTGGCCTTAATAATTTTCGTCACTCGATTACAGTGACGTTTGAGCGTTGGAAAACCAATTCGCTGGTATTGCCTTCGAATGGCGTTGCGCAATTGAATAAGTTCTTTAGTGGGTCTATCAATGGGTACAGAGTTGCTCACCGGATCTATCACCGGTACATGTTGCTCCCGGGCCTGGGAGATCGTTTGCTCGATGCTCTGCAGCTGCCGTTCGATGTCATCAACCGAACCAAGGTGCATGTCGAAATCGATGTTGTCGTCCACGTGTTGTCGGAACCTCTCCCATCTGGCACGATGATAGTTCCGTCTGGTGATTCGATGCCGGTTGACCGAGGACCCAACTTCGACCACCACCGGATAGTGGTCCGAGCTGAGCTCCTGGTGCACGACCGGCTGGGCGATGTTGTTCCCCATGTTCGTGAGGAAGATGTCAATTATCGAATGGACCCCGGATCGGCTCAACCGGGTGGGAGTATCCGGGCCCAGGACGGTGTAATGTCCCTCTTCCAGGTCTTCCTGCAGAATTATTCCCTTCTGGTTGCGCCGGGTGTTCCCCCAGGTTTCATGTTTCGCATTTAGGTCGCCAGCGATGATAAATTGCCCCTGCCTCCGAGTTAGCTTGCGAATGTCGTTCCGTAGGACCGTTGTTGTTCCGTTAGCGTTGCTGGCTTGTTTGGGACAATAGGCCGCGATGATGGTGACAGAGCCGACGGCAGTTTCGACTTCAATTCCGATGGATTCGATAGACTGCAGCTGAAGACTCGGAAGCAGATGGTAGTTGATGTTGTAGCGCAGGGCGATCGCAACTCCTCCTCCACTAGAGCCGCTACGATCAAGTCGCACAATCTGATATCCAGGGATGAAAATATTTAGATCCGGCTTGAGATGCGTCTCGGTGACGATGGCGATGTCGATGGCCTTCCTGTTAAGGAAGTCACCGAGCTCTACGGTTTTGTTCCGGATGGAACAAGCATTCCAATTTAGGATGTTTATGGTGCGATTATGGTCCATACTTGAAAATAAATTTCATCGTCACGGATGTGGCGGCTTTGAGCTGTTCCTCCTTCGAGCGGCAGGATCGTAGTTGGCGGTAGAGCTTTTGGACGAACTCAACCATTTGCTCCGAGTCGTAGAGCTGTCCATCGGTAGGTGGTTGTGTGGAAGTACTGCAACCTGGATTACACCAACCTGCAGGAGGAGCCGGCGAGGGGGTGGCGGCGGCTGCCGCGAATCGTTGATGTACCGATGGTGATGGGCGGTTGGCATAGCGTGGATTCGATTGCAACGGTGGTAGATTTGGCACCTGGTACCGAAGCGTTGGGAAACTTTCCTCGTCCATCCGAGGGGGAGCAAGGCGCTGGCCAGGTCGGGACTTTGTGGACGCCTGCTTGCGGATCGCCAGAAACTCCGCACGTTTGGGACAACTTCGATTGCTGCTGATTATCGCCACAGTTGGCGCACTTTGGAGGGGCACCTTCGTCCATCGGGGCACAATCTTTGGTGGCGTGTGCTCCAGCACACTTGCCACACCGCGGTTTCATGTGGCAGTTTCGTGTTCCGTGGCCGAACACAAGGCAGTTGACTGATTCCACGCCAAATCGGTCGGTCACCAAACTCAACTATCTTCGATTTTGATGAAACTTGGTACACGTCTTCGGTATGTTGAAAAAAAAATCCACTGGTGTTAAGATTATTTGGATTCAAGAGTAACTTTTGAGATGGGTGTATGTTTTTTTCCAACATTTTACTTGAAAAATCGTAGTTCAAAAACCATTACATTTAGAGAAAAACTTTATATGAGGGAGTTGTAGAGAACTAAAAAGGCTTTGTAAAAAAATGTACACTGAAAAAATAATTTTTTTCATAAAGAAAAAATCGCTAAAAATCAAATATAAAAAAACATATTTTTAATATTTTTCAAATTTGTTTTGTGGAAATTTGAGAAAAAAGACACGTTTTGAAAAAACTCTAGGATGGACGCTCTTATAATAAAAAAGTTTTCCGAAGAGCGAACTTTGGTGCATATTTCAAATTTTGGTTATTCATTATTATAAATGAAAATTAATTATACAATATGATTTTGAAGATCATTAAAAACAATAATGATCATAATGATAAATCACCTGAACGCAACCGTTTTCGAGATTTTTCGGATTTTATTTCAATAGAATGAAAAAACCTCAGAAAATTCGCTCTTTTCTTAAGTTAATCGAGATTTCCACCAGAAATGATAAATTTTCCAAGATCTTCATATTATAACGTTCACATTACTCTAATGTCCTCTTTTCTTTTGATATCAGGATGATAAGAAGACTCATTTGAAAAGAACAAGATAAATAGCACTATTGTTTTAATATTGCAATCAATATATTTATAATTGTTTTATGGCTGTATCGGTCGGGCCGCTCAGAGAATGAAGGGAGCGAGTTTGCTAAAGCGATGAAAGTAACAGCGAGATAGATGTCGCAGGGGCGACAAGTGTGAAATGGACAGATGATGAAATTATGCGGAGGGTCATATAGAAGAAGCATATTAATCGAACTGCTGACTATTTTGCCAAGCTCCAACGATGTTAGAGGTCGGGTGTAGTGTGTGAAAACTACACTCCGAACAGTTCGGTGATGTAGCGATGAAAGTAACACATATTGTTTAAGGTAGGTAGACAAATAGCAGCTATAACGTATGTCAGGTATATCTTCTCATAAAAAAACAGCTAATGTACGCTGCCTGTAAACTTCCAGAGATGTTTTATACCTGCATTTCCAAAGGTACCACAGCCAATATATATGCTCATACATAGTCGCATTCATCAGTAAAATCTATCTGAGTGAACTGAAAATGGAGTTTAACATGAAGAAGTGTTGTATGCCGTTTCCCACTAAACGGTGCTCAAAAAACCTTCGTAAATTAACCGAACAAAATGTCAAAAAACTCAAGTTTATGGGCAAAACACATTTGGACACTTCTTTGATGATTTGTGATAATTGTCGTTTGCATTTAAATAGAACGGAACAATCCCATGCTGCAATTTCGGAGCCTAGTGAGAAACCATCAATTACTAACATTATGGATCCACAACCATCTACATCACGGCAAGTAGACTTGTATGGTCTCGAGGAAACGCCATCGGCAATATCATTAATGTCAGTGCCATCTGATAGCAGTGTGCAAGATTATTCAAGGCGCCATAATATTGAGCTATTTAACAAGGGCGTAGCTGGAATCAACGTTTCGCCAATATCGGCTAAAAAGACAGACTAAAACGATTGCAGGTACACAAAAGTACCACTCATTCGTTCCAATTTCAGAAAACGAAGTTTTGTAAAACTGTTTTCGAATGACGAAGAAGGCAGGATTCATAATATATATAAAAGCAATCAATAGTTTATATAATGTTTATGTAATATTATCAATGACCGAGACTAATAAATGGTATATATAAATATAAATCAACCATAATTCATTATTTTTGTCTTATAACTTTAAGTGAAGCTTTTTCAATCGACGAGCTGTTAAGAGTAAGTAAGAGGCACATACATGTGTTTTAAAAAGGCTAAAACACAAGAGAAACAATCGTTAGCTATTGTTGTTTTAATATCACGAGTAATTTATGAAAAGGGCGTATTTTTTGAGGTTTTGAAATTTTATTGAAAGAAAATCAGAAATATCTTGAAAACGGTTTGCGTTTACGTGGTTTATTATTATCATCATTATTGTTTGTAATGATCTCCAAAACCATATTGTAACATCAAAATTTATTTATAGGAATGAATAACCAAAATTTGAAATATACACCAAAGTTCGCTATTTGAAAAACTTTTTTATTATAAGAGCGTCCATCCTAGAGTTTTTTTAAAACGTGTCTTTTTTCCTCAAATTTCCATACAACAAATTAAAAAATATTAAAAATATGTTTTTTAGATATTTCATTTTTAGTAATTATTTTTGATTTTTCTTGATGAAAAAAAAAATTTTTCTGTGTATATTTTTAAGAAAGGCTTTTTAGTTCCCTACAATTCCCTTATATAAAGTTTTTCTCTAAATGTAATGGTTTTTGAACTACGATTTTTCAAGTAAAATGTTGGAAAAACACATACGCCCATCTCAAAAGTTACTCTTGAATCCCAAATTATCTTAACACCAGTGGAATTTTTTTTTCCAACGTACCGAACTCATGTGCCAAGTTTCATCCAAATCAATGATGATCGGGTATGATTTTTGGGATTTCCGGCACATTCTGGATGGAATCCCTCAGTTGCCACACTGCGTCACGTCGTGCTGTCTCGGGCGATACCGGTCCCACTCAACAATGACGTTGAAGAGGGCCCGTGTTTTCATCAGCTCCGCCATCGTAACAGAACCCTTCTCCAGGTGGACCAGACAGAGCTGATCCTGACGATTTCCCTGTTGCTGTCGTCTTACAGGGAACACCTTCACTGGTTCTAGAGCGGCCGCTTGCAGCTCCTTGATAATTTCCTCCGGAGTGAATTCCGGAAGGCCACGCAGAATCACCTTCAGCGGTTCATTTCCTGGTGCATCGTGCGTATAGAACTCATATCGTTTTGAGACTAGATGAACGCCAACAACACGGTAGTCGGTTTCCGTTGGGCACATGATTTTTGTGCCGGTACTGCTCAGCTTGCAGAGCGGATCAACTTTAATCGCTGCAAGTTCCGTTCTTAGAGCAGCGATGTTTCTTGACGTGGTGAAAAGCGGCGGGATCTTCACCTTTTTTCGGTACCTCTTGTACCGGGAGCGCAGCAAACCGATTGCTCACTAGAAGTCGGGCGTTGGGGTCCGATGGACCGGTGTCGTCACGCCCTAGTCGTTTGCAGCTGCTCGGTTTTGGCATGGTTTCAGGAACTAATGCCGCTGGTGTGGATGTCACCACTTGTTGATTTTTTCGACCCATTTCCATGGCAACAGGTTGAGTGAGAAAATTTTCACAACCTTGCAGCGTTTTCTTCTGGCTTGCTATCGCTAATAACTGAGCAAGCGCTGGTAATAGCTCACGAACCGGACGCGCAATCGCGGGAAATCGGACGGGGGGGAACAGGGAAAAAAAACAAACTTTGTGTCTATGGAGCGAAAAACACGACCGAACGTGTCGCTTGTTCAAACTGGAATGAACTGAATCCGCACAGTTAGCTAACGGCCTCCCATGTCAATGCGTTGCGTTCGTTTTGTTTACTGTTATAAAGTGAGGAGATTTTAGCATAACTTACTACAAGTTTTATTTTGTTTCACGTTATGTTGATTATACTCAAATTAAATGATTTCACCCAAATCGAAAGGTTAATTTATACTCTTAAAATCCTTTAAATCATTTAACATTTCCTTCACACATACTCTGTATACTACAACCGTGTCAGATTTACAGTAGCCTTAAGCAGTTCTCAGTAGTAACCGTTTTATTTTTTGTACCTTGAAGCGGTTTAAGGAAACTGGAAATGTCCATATTCAACACAAGAAGGTGCCATACGAACAGCCAGAACGAAGAAAACGATCAAATGTGTGCGGGAGCGAATAAGACGTAATCCAGCCGTATCTGGCCGTAGATTGAGAAAACAATTTCAAATGTCCCCTGCTTCAATAAACAAACTCCTCAGACATGATCTGGAATGCAAGCCGTTCAAGAAACAACGGGTTCACGGGTTGACGGAGCGTCAAAAGCAAGGCAGGGTCCAAAGAAGCAGATATCTTTTGGTTCGTCACGGTGAATGCGAGATTTTATTTTCGGATGAAAAGTCCTTCCTCTCAAACCACTTGACTATTTTGTTTGGGGTTATATGCTTCACGAAAGGGCTTACTTTAGATCGATTCAGGAAACATTTGGTTGATATTTGGGAACAAATTTTTAAGTGACACATATTCTGAGACACCCTGTAGATGTTTATTACTTGAAACAACTGAGATAGACGTCATTTATCCAGATTAGTGAAAATCCCATAAGCTGCGGGTATCGATCTTTGCGGTTTAGATTGTTACGGTCCCAATTAACTGAAAACATTGGTACTCGACTGTATATCTACATTAGAAACAGTTGATTAATACGTTAATTCTGCTTTTTGTGAAATTCTCGAACTTCCTGTGCTACACCTTCCATCAGATTCCGTACGGTATCATGTGATCAACCGCCGTGACGATTCTCCATCTTCTCTAGAAATCATCGGTACCATTTGCTTTCTTCTTAGTTTCGAAGAGTTTCCGCTTACCTAAAGCCCAGTATTTCTGTTTTGGGCTAAATTCTGGACAGTTTGGTGGGTTGGCTGTTTTTGGCACGTATTTGACCTCTTGTACCTTACACCATTCCATGACCGATTTCACATAGTGACAAGAAGCTAAATCTGGCCAAAAAAGAGCATAAAGAAGAGCAACCGTTTTTGCAAACATTCTTTAACGTTCACATCCTTATTGATAGTGCCGGTAGAGACGATACTCTTTGATTTTCAACCACAACTACATATGGCCTGCCAAATCAATTACTTCTTCGGGAATTTTGACACCTTCATCATCCGGAAATGCTTGGCGATGGCGTTCCTTTGCATTGCGTTCAAAGTCTTCGAGTACGAATGTTTCGTCGTCCCTTATGGTACAAGAGAATGTTCCGTGAAATAATTCAAAATCTACACTGAAAGAAAAGTGTCCGAAATTTAACGTGGACAGGCTTTACATCGATGTCGTTTTGCCTATCATATTTGTAAAAATTTTCGTATGATGCGTTATGCTTCCTAAGTCATTTTTGCTGTGTATACATTTGCAAGACTCCACTCTCACCTTCCTCGATGCAAAACTTCGGCAAAGCAAATTATAAAACTTCCACCACAACTAATTCCTCCCACCAACCCACCCCTCTCCAGAGCTACGATAAACATCGTCAATCTGTGGCCACATCAACAAACCACAACTGCATTCGAGAACTTTGTTGAATACTAAGCTACCAGCAGTGCAGTAATTACACACATGTTGAGGTTTAGTTATTTGAATGACAACATGCAATTTCATTTCAATTAATTAAACATTCATTTGCGGTTCCGGTCGTTAATCGAAACAAATTGTCAAAACAAACCGAACCAATGATAAAAATTTAAACTCCCATCACCTGTTGCCCCTCCCCGTTAACAGACTGCGACAATAATCGAGCAATGTGTCAAGTGGCTTTGCTTAATCGAGCATTAATTAAAATCCAATTCCGCAGCATGTTTCGTGTCTCATCCCCAGCTGAGGAACGTTCCATCCCGTCCCACACTCGTTGTTGTTATCATGCTGCGATTACCGCCAAGTCTATACCTGGGTATGTGTTTAAATAAATTATTCCAGCTGAAAGCTTAATTTTATTATTACACACAAAAACACACGCCCCGACCGCCCGGCACGTGTTGACAGGGAAGGAGGATCACACGGGTGGCATCCCGCGCTGCTGACGTCGTTGCCTAGCGATGAAACTTTGAGGTGACTTTGCAAAAGCGTGTGACAAGGATTCACACCGAAACAATGGCGGTGGTGCAATGTCACCCATCCAGGATGTAGTGTTTTGTGTCGCCTGCCTGTTGGGGATTACCTTGGATACCGTTGCTTCCTGGCAACTGGGATGGAAGAAAATAATGAGGATGGAAATGGAGTTTCGGTGGGCTGAAGCCAAAAAGTTGAAGTTCTCTTGCTTGGAAGAGTTTGTGTTCGATACAATCAAAGTTTAGTGCATTTCCCGGGGGCATGAAATCAATTTCGAATAAATTTAAGATCATAGGATTATCTTAATGAGTCCAGAGGGTGAGTTCAGAAAACATTTCCGTTATGTAAAATGTGTTCTGCGGTCACAGAACCATGAAATGACATGCGATTGAATCGAATTGTGTTTGTTTCTCCGTTGTGCAAATAGCTGAATATGACTTGCTACCATGCCAGATGTCTCTCTTTGTAGCAATATTTCGATATGCAACATTAAAGTCAATTAACATGTAAGGAAAATATGTTTCCTTTGATCAAAGCTCCTCACCTCCGCTCGAATGATCCCAATGTTTCTTTCACCGTAATCCTCCTTCAAGCATCAAGTCATCTCCAAGAAAGACAACAAACCCAACCAACACTGACGGGCGCTGAAGGCAAACGTTAAACAAACGCTGTGAAATGCAGTGACAAACCATCCCCTAACCAACAACCACCCCCACCCCCACCCCATCCACCCACCGCGCTTTCTCGTTGTTGACAGTGTCCATCAGCCTGAGGCAAGAATAAGCTTCTCCATCGTCGTAGGTAATTCCGCTACCGAAGGAGTTCCTCCTGGCATGTATCACTGCCGGAAGGGAATCCTGTTGCATTCATCCCACGCTCCTGCGGCCACAACAAAGGGGGCCGGAATAATACCTACTATTTTGCTGTGTGCTCACCGACATGAAACGGAACATGTGTGACAGTCTGGAAATGGAATGAAAACAACCGTGTGGATATTTATATATCTACGTGGAATTCAAAACACCGTTTTGTGGAGCTTCATTAGCTTAGTTCAAATCAATTTAAAACTAATTAACTCCTTCTCAGAATCGTTATCTGTTTGAACGATTTAATCACGGAAAACAGTTATAATTTCCCATTCGACCAAGGCTAATATGAAAGGGGAAGAGTTATTTAAACACATATTCATTCATACACATGATGACTGGCTTCTGCAGGTTTACTCTAGTGGAAAAGTGAGAAATGGAGGATGAAACACGAGCAAACATGCATACGTTGCATTTGCACATGCACACCCACTGCACAGCGTATTCAACAATGTGTGTTTAAACAGCTCTTCCCCACAACCACCCAACTAACCCAACGAATGTGTTCCAACCATTTTGTTCTAATTTTCGCTTTCTCCCCTCTTCTTGTTCTCGTTCCGTGTTTAGGAAATTCACATCTTCCGGCGGGTGCACTGTGATTGCAATCTACATCATCTACACCATGCTGCCCATCCGGCTGCGGGAGGCGATCGTCGGGGGGACGCTGCTCTCCCTGTCGCATATAGTGCTGACGTTTTGCATGAACGAATCGGACGACGACCGCGAGGTGGTAAGTGAAGTCCTAGTGGTCCTGTGGTTTTATTTTTAAGCTTTTTTTGTTCTGAAATTTTAAACTCCATGGCAATTCCGAAATTGGAATCCGGGCTTCAGAACGGGTTGCGCGTGTTTACCTAATGAATTGCACAATTTGCTGGAAAAACACCTGCCACTTCGGCGGAGAGCGGAGAGCATGAATGTTTAATTTGGAAACAATTTGTTAAACATAATGGCTTACATTTGGCATGGGATGAGGCCGGTATGAAAAAAAGCACGCAAAAAAAAGAGTATGCGATAAAAATTTGAAGCACGTTATTTTTCGACCCCGTGGGTTTTTGTGTTTTTAGAATTTAGCTGAAATGTCTGCTTCGAGCATCGGCTGTGAACGGTTGTAGTTTTTTATCGGACATAGCCCGTAATCTATTGTTTCGACTATCTAGAGGAGGATGGCACAAAACGCACCGTTTAAGCAAAATCGTGAATTACTAGGGAATGGAAGCTGAAATTAACTGGATTTTAACTCAAAACGATGATTTTTCATGTTGTTTTAAGCCTTTTCCAATTTGATACCAAAACAACAGCGGGGTAAAACGCCTGTTTAATAGCGCAATAGGCACCCCAAAATTGGGGTAAGACGCACCACAACACGGTGATATGATGCTCCACAATATTGGCATAACATGCACCGCTTGAAAGATGTAAAAACCTCTGCTTTAAAAAGTTATTCATATGAGTTATAAAGTAAAGAGATTGCAACATATCGTCACGTCCTTTTAGTCTCTGTTTAGTAGCCAAGCAGCCCATGGGTGTATAGAATAAAGATAGCAAAACGTTGCGATATGTTCCCAACTCCTCATTAAAGTTTCCATTAAAAAAAATGTACATAAATTGACAATTTTTCATAGATTTACTTTCATCTACACTGACAAAACATCAATCATAGTAACCCATGATTCAGCAGACGAAATTTGACAGCTCTATCAGTCGAACTCTAACCGTGATGGAAAAAACAGTGAAGCAACTCCGTTCAGAAGTGTGTGCGTTCAAAGAACGGCACCCCGCCGCGTCGAAAACGGACATCTACAACATCTTGGTACTATTAGACAACAATCAGAGCATCGAAAGAAAGCCCGGTTCCGGACGGCCGACGACCCTGAGCGACAAGAAGCTCCAACAGATGCTAAAGAGGAACACCGAGGGAAAAGTGGCCACACCCCTACGTGCGCTTGGCCGAGAGGTCGGTTCAACCGGCCAAATAGTGAAAAAGTATTGGGCGAACATGAACATACATGTCAGGAAGCGAAAGTCGCATCGACTGGTTTCGGAACTGCAGGCAATGACGCGGTGGCAGCGGCTGAATAAGATGGTCAACTTGACTTTCCCGGTGAATAGCGACGTGGCGGTGGACGACGAGACCTATCTGACCCTGGATGGCAACGACTGGCAGGACACTTCATATTTTTCTTCCCCCACGAAGGAAGTGAGCTCCGTGGTGAAGTTCATTTCACACACCAAGTTCCCCAAGAAGGTGCTGCTGTGGCTGACAATCAGCGAGAAGGGCATGCCAAAGCCGCTCTTCTTTTGCTCCGGAACGTGGAAATTTATAGTACAAAATGCCTGCCGGAAGTTGCGTCGTTCATTAAGAAATACCATAAGGGCAAAGACGCGGTTTTTTGGCCGAATCTGGCGTCGGCCCACTATTCGTAGCAATCGTTGGAGGAGATGGTCGGCGAACCCGCCCAACGTCCCCCAGCTGCGTCCCATCGAGAATTCCTGGACCAACCTAAAGCGTAAGATCTACTTCCACAATTTAGTCGCGAAAACTGAGACGGAATTGATACCTTGATGCCTACACGCATGTTTTCGTCCGGCATCGCGAATGTTCCGGTTAACTGCCGGAACGCTACTCGCAAGAGCGCAGAATTTTTTTGCAAGTAAGCTTAAATAAAGCCTTCCATCGAAAATTTATCAAAATCAATTATCTGTCGCAGCTTTTTTTATCATTATCCTATAAAAAATCTATTTTTTTAATTCAAACGTTATCTACTTAGTGAACAAAAAAAAAGTAAATGGAACTAATAAATCAACTTGTTACAGAAAAAAACGCGATATCCTAGTTTTGTACATATGCCTGCTAGTGAATTCTTAAGTGGGCCCTCTGCGTTCAAATCCCAAACGATATCTAGGTTTATAGGCGTAGCCAGATGAGGGCAGGTACGGGCGACTGCCTCCCTGACTAGGCAATCACATTTAGCCTTGGTGAAATGGATTCGGAAACGCAATCATCTTCCGAAAAAAATAGTCATTCCGGGAAATGGCCTCTGGGAAGTATCCTCTAGGAAATTATCGCTGGAAAGTAGCCTCTGGAAAATGAACTTTAGGAAATAGCATCTGGAAAATACGGGAAAGCAATAATTTCCCGAAAACAAAATAAGGACAAAGATTAACTCAGGAAAATGGCGTCTTTTGAATGGGCTCTAAGAAATGGTTTCAGAAAAGTAATTATTTCCCGTAAACAAGAAGGACAAATATTGACTCTGGAAAATTGGTCAATCCGGGAAATGACCTCAGGGAAAACGATTCCTTGAAATGGTGTCTGGGAAATAGCATCAGATAGATAGTTTCCGGACAACAATCAATTTCCCGAAAATAGAAGGACAGATATCCGCTCTGAAAAATGAGTAATTCCGGAAAATAGTTCCCGGGAAATGACCTCTGGGAAAAGGCCCCTGGAATTGGTTTCAGGAAAGCATACATTTTTCAAAAAAAACGTGAACAGAGATCCGTTTTGGAAAATAAATCATTCCTTTAAGTGGCCTCTGCGAAATAACCTTTGAAAAATCACCTCTAGAAAATGGCCTCTGGGAAATGAAATCTAGGAAATGCTTTTCCGCGAAGTAGTGTAAAACTAAATACCAATATGCAATAGTTTGGGATTGAAATAATGTCTATAGACTGGGAATCGATGCCCAACACAATTTTTAAATCCAAGATGGCGGCTTCCGGTTGCTAGACCGTAAAAGAAGTTTCCAACTCCACCCTCATTTAAATCCTATCTTCGCCCATGTGTAGATAATGTCTAGTTAGAATATGCGGTGTTTTCCAACTTTACATTTTATAAGGTAGAGTGGGGTAAGTGAAAAGTGTGGGGAAGAGGATTAACACACTTTACTCCTTCAGAAATAGCTACTCGTTCAAACTATTTATGAAGGGAGCAAAGTGCAAAAACTGCTTATACTGGGAAAAAAAATCCGTGCAATTCCGTTAAAATTATGAATAGTGTATCATTTCAAATTAGAAATATATTAGGAAATCGCTGTAGATCGCTGATAAGTGAAATATTTGGTTGTTGAATGAACGCAGCTGGTGTAAAAACGAGGGCAGTAGTACTGGAATACTGATTTTGTTCTTTTTGAACACGCCGATTTCCTACAACAAGCCTGTCGGGTTGGTGTGCCACTGTACTATTTACTTCATCCAATACTTCAAAGAAGGATGTCTCATCACAGAATCTCGAACGATTGATAGGTCAGTACGCAGGTAACCAATAAGCATTAAATAGTGCCCGTGAGTAGCCCTATATGCGGCTTAACGACAAGCGATATAATGCATATGAGCATTATATTCACCTTGAATGCTATTCAAAAGCAGGTTTTGGCCCGCTATACGGCCAATTTAATGCTGGACCCCACCAAAAGAAGACGTCTATGTCGACAATATGTCATTCATTGGTAGCATGAAATGGTAACGTTTGCAAATGACAGCTAGATGACAGCAGTTGAAATGTTGTTCTGATACTGGGGAGTTCAGCTTTTAGAATGCTGATTAAATGCTTGATTGAGAATGCAAAAGAAGAAAAAGTCCATTTTCAATTTTAGATTTTATTCATTTTCCTGTTTTGCCTCTTATATATTTTTTCCTCTCCTATACTGATGATGATGAGCGTTTGCTTTCTTTTTAGACCCCCTATTTTTCTTATGAAAGAGGAAACTCAATTTCACTGCAGTTTTTCCATTTCCTAGGATGGGATTCGAACTCGCTGCTTTGTGATCGACGTGTTTTTATACCGCGTCTTTATTCTCTATCCTATACGGAACGTATGGGAACGGTTTTAATATTTGCCCAGAATAAACTTCAATGTTCCCAGGTAACCAATAAGCATTGAAATAGGCACTAATTCTGCATCATATTAGCATTTAAGATTCTTCTGGTTGTACATTGGCTGTCTGAATGCACAGATGTTGTAAAATAGCATACGCAAAGCTACCGTGATTCTAGCTGTCTGATATCTGCATTTTTGATATCTGCAATCATCAGTTCTCGCTGTGCATTCGTATGCGACAGACGTGTTCGGCGAGCACGTTGGTAGAAAACGCCGCCCGTGAAAACAAGAAGACCAGAATCATCCCACGTCACCCACCAACTGATCCAGTGGGTGTCAAGTTGAGTTGTTCGTTATAATTCGCTCTATGCGCAATGTAAATGTAAGCACAGGATCCGTTTAACACTTACAAACACGTTGGACATTCAACGAACAAAATATTATTAACAGTTAACAGTTAATTTGACCCGAACTGCAGTTACTATAAATTTTCGAGGAGATCCAATAGTAAAGCTATACACTTATAGCCTAGGGTTTCATGGTTCCTTAGACCAAATAAAATATAGTAGAAATTTATTAATTCGATGACATCATTTTGTTCACATCAACAAGCAGACCTCCGTAAACTTTGCAGTTATGTCACTGACATAACTTACCCTTTCGTTTTTTTTTTTTTAATTTACGCTTTGCCCCAGTAATTTTAAAAGGTTTCAAAATTATTTATTTTTATATTCTGCTGGCAGCGCTCTTTGTAGTTCCGTTCTTCATCCGTATTCTACAATAGTTGCGAGCATTTTAAATAGGGTCTATTTCGGTTAAAATTTAAAGTGCGTCAGAATTGATGCCTATTATTATTTCGGAACGACTAGGATCATGAACGAATTTTGGAAAAAAAATTGTGCTATCTGAGCACAATTACGAAAATTTGGATTTCTCATCATGCTTAAAAGTTAAATCTAGGATTATAGATCTAATATAGGGTGTCCACGATGAAATTGCTCTTACTTTTTAACCCTTGGGTAGAATTTAATGAAAATTTTGGTGGATTTAGTTCATAGTGCATTATTTACATCCTGCATGTTTTAAAGTCCTGTGATCAAAACTCGCGGAAATGGAGTCGAAAGAACAGCTCGTGCGTGATAAAATCTTGCGCATTCATCACGAGAACAAGGATCTCTCGCATCGATCCATCGCTAAAACGTTGGGAATCGCGAATTCCACGGTGTCGCGAGTGATTAAGCGGTTCGAGGAACGGTTGACCACCGATCGGAAGCCCAGAAGTGAAGGAAAAAGTATTCCGTACAACACCAAAAATCACAACCGCGTAGTTGGGGCCTTCAACCGAAATCCGAACGCCTCCGTTCGATGTGGCTAAGAAGCTGCACCTATGCCGAAGTTTTGTCCAGAAGGCCAAAACTAAGGCTAGGCTTCGAACGTTCAAGGTACAAAAGGCCCATAATCGCGACGAGAAGCAGAACAAGGCCGCCAAAACCCGTGCCAGGAAGTTGTACCTCAACATGCTGACGAAAGTTGAATGCTGCATCATGGACGACGAAACATATGTGAAGGCTGACTTCAAACAGATCCCCGGCAACCTGTTTTTCACGGCCAAGGATAAGTTCAGCGTTCCGGAGCATGTCCGCACTCAGAAGATGTCCAAATTTGCGAAGAAATTCCTGGTTTGGCAAGCCATCTGCACGTGCGGGAAGCGGAGTGCACCTCTCGTGACCCAGGACACGATGAACGGACAGGTGTACATAAAGAGTGCCTCCAGAAGCGGCTGCTTCCTCTCCTGAAGGCCCACAACGTCCCAACAATCTTCTGGCCGGATTTGGCCTCATGCCATTACTCCAAGGACGTGCTGAAGTGGTATGCGGACAATAAGGTCAATTTCGTGCCGAAAATGTTCAACCCTCCCAACACCCGGAGCTCCGCCCCATCGAGAAGTACTCACGCGATTATGAAGCAGCACCTTCTAAACGACCTAAGGTAGTGAAGACAGTCGAGGAACTGAAGAAAGTATGGGTTTACATGCAAAAACGGTTGATTCACAGGTTGTGCAGAATCTTATGGCCGGGGTTAAGGCCAAGGTGCGGGCATTTGCGTATGGACTGTAAATAAAATACGAATAAAATGGTAAAATGAAGTTTAATAGTTATTTCTCAATCCCTGAAAATTTGATGGCAATCGGATGAAAACTCGAATTTTGCGAATCAATTTTGTGTGTGGCAATTTAATCGTGGACACCCTTTATTATTGTGGCTCGAGTGGGCAGCGTAGAGCAACACTGTCGGCGCGCCGTATCTTATGCACCATTGTAACGATGCGGTGCGCACGGCACTAATTATCCGTACTTCACTGTAACCAACCAGTACCCATTAATGGGTGAAAATGTACCCATTTTTTGATAGTATATGAAGCTGTTAAAATAATGGGTAATTTTAAAATCAAAATGATGCATACTAAATACCCATTTTTTATTTTCAATGAGAGACTAAAATATGGGTATTTTTCCACACATTAATGGGTAGTTGAAAGTGCGCTGTTCAAAAAATGAAAAAAAACTTCGCGTTGGAATCTCGTCCACGAAAACGCGCATAATATAGAAGAACTGAAGGCTAGATTGGATAGCGAAAGCTTTCAAAATCTGAGAGGTACGTAAATAATTTATTATTATTAAATAAAATGCTTCGATTTCACTAGTAGAACAGTACTTCCCAGTATGTGTCGCTTCCGGAGCGTAAAGTTCAAGCGTTCATCAAGCATTTTTCTACGGAAGCCTCGAGGAAATGTTTAGCCGATGTAGGCATCTCTCTGGATGATAACGATGTGATGACCGCTTCAATAGATCACTTGAACGTCGCTGGAATATTTGTCGATGTGAAAACCCCCGAACAAAACTTGACATACCTGAGAGGTAAAAGGCCTGAGGCTTAAAGTTTGTTGTTACAAACAAATACACAAATGCAAATACAGTAATGGCGACCTATTATTTTCATGCAAATGCTCATTAATCAATATCACAACTAAAAACACGAAAAATTATACCGATTTCGCAAATAACAAACATTTCGAAAAATGGGTATTTCTTATTCATTTCTTGCATAAAAAACGTTTAGTGAAATGGGTATTTCATACCCATTTCCCAAATAACAAACATTTTGAAAATGGGTAAAAATACCCGGTAGTCTGACGTACCAGATTCAGCTTTCCATTAATGGGTAAAATCGTTTTACCCATTGAAGGAGTTAACCCACTAAGTTCGAAATGGGTGATATTTTACCCATTAATGGGTACTGGCGGGTTACAGTGTTCGTGTCCCCTATAAAAGGGACACAACGATGTATATAGTTTAGTGGTGTTCTAGTGGTGTTTTGTAGATGTACTTAGTTGTATCGGTACCCACCGAGCTGACACGCTGCCAATAAATTATCGGTGGCAATAAATTATCATCAACAAAGTAGTCCGTTGTTTACGTTCGTCATCGTCGTCTCTCAACAAGTAAAATCACAACGTAGGGCCTGGTCAAGCCATGGACGAAACAGTGTTTTTTTATAATCTTTGAAAATCAAATAGGAAATGTCGACTTCGGCAATGTAGACTTTTCCCGGTCACCAATTTTTAAATTTAAGAATGTCCTCTTCCATTAAAGCACTACATCTTAAACATTCATTTATTGATAAGTTGGCAACTTTGCGGTAATTTG
The DNA here is from genome assembly GCA_034211315.2 of Aedes japonicus. NCBI lineage: Eukaryota > Metazoa > Arthropoda > Insecta > Diptera > Culicidae > Aedes > Aedes japonicus. The sequence goes on along the minus strand of JASCZW010007070.1, from coordinate 33,428 downwards.
ATTATCTTTCAACTGGTGAATCATTCCGTTTTGACATGTTTTCCCTCCAATAACATGCACTTGAGCATGCAACTGATTCCGTATTGCCTACAATAGAAAAATATAATGTATACATTCACTTGAGAATTAGGCGCCATATAAAAACACTTTCAAGCAATTATGGAAAATTGTATCGATTGTAATAAATAAAGGAGCCAGGAACAAATAAATGTAAACAAACAAACCCGTAGGCTGTGTGCACGGCTCTGAGAAAATACTCTTTCAAGGATAGACTAAAGGGTGATACGGTCAAAATTTGGTCAAGGGAAAACGCGTGTAAATCGGTGAAATCGTTTATTTAAAAAATCAAATTAAATTTCTTTTTCAAGTTCAATTAGTATAAAATTCAGGAAAAATATTCAGTTAGGCTTCCGCTTTTCCAAATCCGAATTGCCGGGCCTTACGCTTGACCCCTGCCATCAGATTTTGTACAGCCACCTTGTCCACCTTCTTCGCCGCAGAAAGCCAGTTTGCCTTGAACTGCTGCTCGTCCTTAGCAGTTTTTTTGGTCTTCTTTAGGTTCCGCTTGACAATAGCCCAGTATTTCTCAATTGGGTGGAGCTCTGGCGTGTTGGGAGGGTTCTTGTCCTTGGGAACCACCTGCACGTTGTTGGCGGCGTACCACTCCATGGCCTTTTTACCGTAATGGCAAGATGCCAAATCCGGTCAAAACAGTACGGAACAACCGTGTTTCTTCAGGAAAGGCAGCAGACGTTTATTCAAACACTCTTTCACGTAAATTTCTTGGTTGACAGTCCCGGAAGCTATGAAAATGCTGCTTTTTAAGCCACAGGTACAGATGGCTTGCCAAACCAGATATTTCTTTGCGAACTTTGACAGTTTCGTGTGCTTGAAAATATCTGCTACCTTTCCCTTCCTTTGCCGTATAAAACTCCTGTCCCGGAAGCTGCTTGTAGTCGGCTTTGACGTAGGTTTCGTCGTCCATTACCACGCAGTCAAACTTCGTCAGCATCGTCGTGTACAGCCTCCGGGATCGCGCTTGGCTGTCGTATTTTGTTTATCATCGCGATTTGGAGTCACTACCTTCTTGTAAGTCGATAGTCCGGCTCGTTTTTTGGCTCGATGCACGGTTGTAGACGATACACCCAGCTTATTTGCGGCATCTCGGAGAGATAGGTTAGGGTTTCGCTTGAAACTACCGGCAACTCTCTTTGTCGTCTCAGCGGCTTCCGGTTTTCGATTTCCCCCCGATCCAGACTTCCTGGCTGTCGACAAACGTTCCCCAAACACTTTAATTACATTTGTAACGGTTGATTTGGCAACTTTTAGCGATTTTGCCAACTTTGCGTGCGAGTAGCTCGGATTTTCGCGATGCGCGAGCAAAATTTTGATACGCTGCTCTTCTTGCTTGGACGGCATTTTGACAACTGAAGAGTGAATTCCAAAATCAAAATAGGAGCAACATTCTACACACACACACCTTCAAAATGAGGGGTGTTCAGGTTTTTTAAATGCAAAATTGAAAGAAATACGTCAAGTTGATATTGACCAAATTTTGACCGTATCGCCCTTTACACTCGGATTTTCGAGATTAGGTAAATTTCCCAACAATATCTTACTGGCCTAGTCACCGGACATTGTCCAAGTAGATATCATTCAAAAAACATTGGCCAGGTTCAGAGTGATATCTGGCGTTTCTGTAAGTTGTAATGCTTTGTACAAGCAGACTTAAATTTCTGTACAGTGGACATATGCAACTAGAGCAAATACACAGGAAAAAATCTTGTAGTAAGAACTACCATTTCACCCGACTATGCCTATCTTTAAAACTATCATGAAGTTTCAGTCAAATTTACTACGTTTATAGTAAAATTTTCAACGTTTGTGGTATCCCAAGTAGCACAACTTGTTTCAATAAAGCATAAAAATCACTCTTGAAACATACTAGGGATAGTTTTGTTTGGCTATGTACCTCAAAATCATACACAACAGCAACGCAAAAAGCGCAAAGGTGGAGCCTATTTGCAACTTGACATTGTTTCTACAGAGTTGCAATAGCACTTTGTAAATCTTTCAAATATTGTACATTGCGTTGCAGGAAAGTGAAATGACACCGATTTTCAAATGAATGCGAGGATAACTTCTGTTTAATGAATATTTTTTTCAACCAAACATTCGTGATTAAAATATTTAGAAATAAAATGAACCGAAAATCGTGTTGATATAAGTTTATTTTTCAAACGCTCGCAGGTGTACAGATCAATATTCTGTTCTACAACGCAAAATATAAACACCCTTGAAAAAAACATCGAAAATAGAGAATTGTTTCTGATCTTGAAAAAGATAATCTTGTGTCAAATTATGTTTACATTTAGAAGAACCAGATTTCTGATTCAATCGAAAATTAATTAATCGTTACAGGTTCATGTTTGATTCAAATTGCGAAAGAATGAGTGGAATTTTAGTATCTCATTTTGTTATGCAACATTTTGTCAAATGGCGTCTACGAACAATCCAAATACACTACCGGCTAAAACAATTATGAATACATTCCTAACACGTGAAGCGCATCTATGATTTATATTTATGTAGACATCATTACATTATAGATATCTGGATAATAGCGACAGTAGTCGTTTTATAGTGAGTTTTCTTTGTTTACGTTTACCTGATTTACTTTAAATTAAAAACTACTGAATTTCACGTAATTAAATATTAATAAATTTAATATTAAATTAATCTTAAAGCTGCTTATTTGTTCGAAGGATAAACATAACGTACAAAAAAGGATAATTGACTAGCATTACAAGTAAAATAATGTCCATAATTTTGGTTAGGTCACACAAATTTAATTTCCAAAAGGTAGACACAACTGTTTCTAAGTGATATTATATTAGTATAGGTGGAAACTATCAAACCGTTCTAAACATATTTTTTTGTAGAAATTAGAGTGCAATCAATTGTAATTATTTAATTGCATTGTTTATGACGAAAACTACTCTCCAGAAAAATGCAATGGTATGATTGCTTAAAGGAGCCTTATAAGTTCTGAACAACGAGAAGTTTAATAACTTTCTTTTAAAAGACAAAAACTTCATTTTTATTGATGTTTTAAGCACATCATATGAAGTTTCATTCACTAAACTTTATACAAAATTGCATGAAACAAATTTATGTTGAATAACTCTAAAACAACTTTATTATGATTAGTTTTGCTTATGGTCAATCGATTATTCTATATTCAAAACATTATAGTCTTTACTATACAGATATTGTTGCTTGGGTTTTAATTTAAATAAGCTATTTGAAAAATATACAAAGTTTTATTAAATGATGAATACATTAGATTATAGTTCGGAGCATAGAAAAATAAAAGTTCTTGAACTTGGGTTAACGGATTACTTGTGAAATCATTGATTTTGCTTCTATGTAAACAGTTAACAGAATAAATTCAAAAACAGCTTATCTTCATCACGCACAACTTGTAATCTCACAACTGCTTATTTTGTTTAGTAAGATAATACAGCCAGTAAGATAATATATATAATATAATATAGCTAGTCAAGGTGGTGCATTCGTTCCTGCCTTGACCTACTCCGGATGGGGATGCTTGGCAAAAGATTGTGTGCCTGTTCAAAATACTTCCTCACAATGCCCTCCGCTCAATTTCAAACTACTTCTATTCAATTTTCACAGCCTGCGGTGCGCTAACGGAACTATCAATACTTTCTCTTAACAACTATGTGCTAGCAAAAAAGTGCTGGCTCCTCCTAGAGCCTCATGGTGATGAGAAATTATTTCCTTCTCAAAACAACATCATCACAGATCGTTACCCCGCGTATGGGGGAATACATAGAAAGACTATATCAGTGAAGATAATATATTTCAGCTTTACGTAGTTTCCTATTTTATTGAAATTATATAGTTATGAAAGCCGAAAATTTAATTGCTCCTACTATTTGAGTGATCCTTGTTTAAAAGTTAAATAATAATAGTCACTTCTATAAAAATCTTAGCCTATAAAGGTTGCATAACGAACACTTGAAGCGATTTTTTTTTAGGCCTGTACATTAACAGCAACCTCTAGAAATCAACCCTCACCTAATTTGATCTGATTATAAATTGATCATTTTTTCTATCATATCAAAAAACATGTGGTCGGTAGTGTGCATTTCATTCGGATATATTTCAATCGTCATCACTGTGGTGGTAATGTGCAATTGAACGTTGCAAGAACGTGACATTATTCATTAACTTTAGGTTACGTTCTCCTAACGTTGCGCGTATGGCTCAAAAAACGCATTTTGAAAACTTTAAATATCAGAACGCTTCATTGGAACATGAGCGTAAATTATTTGTTATGTTGCACCGGAGGTAAAAATTACTTCATAATAACCCTAGTAGCACACTTGTTGCCATTCGGTTGAGATAACATAAATATGACTTACTAAGTGATAATCAAGTTACTACAACTAATTATGATCGTAGTGTGCTACTTGGGAAACATCACATACACTAGGAAAAATTAAGTTTACAACGTCATGATTAAGTTTACTTAGCTGCAAGTTTGCAAAGACAAACAGGTCTCGACTCATTCAATGTTTGTTTTGCATGGTCTTGACAAACCATTTGAGCAACACCAGTGAAATATCTAGTATATCGTATGCGTGAAATAAACTCTGTTGTAACAAATTATGCTTTTTGTTACTGCAGATTTACTTAAATGAAACATGAAATCTAAGTGTGGAATATTAAAGATGTTTTGTGTGCTACTTGGGATATTTGACAGACCTCATGTTGATATCAACCGCAACATGGTTGGTCTTATCGCAGGCATGGTAAAATCAAACGCATTTATAGTCAGCTGAAAATAGTTGGTAATTGCGCTTAATTTAACCCTCGAAATGGTAGTTTCTACTGCGACTTTTTCTTGCGTGTATGGACGAATAGTGGGGGCGACCCCGGCGTATTGGTTAACATCCATACCTCTCACGCCTAAGTCACGAGTTTGAATCTCACCCCCGGAGAAGTTACGAAAATGCCCAAGAGTGGTGTTTGACTAACTACGACGGGAGATGAACCAGCCCGAGGCTGAAAATTTCGATAATCAAGACAAAAAAAATGGTCGAATATTAATAGTAAGCAGGGGTATACCACAAAAGTTCAATTCACTAGACACAGTGGTTCTACGCCCCAACAAAAAAAATGCAGAAATTTGTGGTTAATCTCTATGGGAGCCTCTCCTTTTAGACGGGGAAGGAGTCATACAATTTTTCCTGCTTGTCAGTTACATAATAGTAGGGATAATTCTCATGTTTGGTTTGAATTTATGTTTCATTTGTATGAGAGCCCCTCTTTCCACAGGAAGAAAGGATCTCCAACCACCGTAGAAACATTTCTCGCCGTCAAAAACTTCATTATGCCAAACTTGGTTCCATTCTCTTGATTAGTTCTTAAGCAATGCAAAAAAAAATCTTTTCTTATTGTATGAAAGCCATTCTTTCTTAATAAAGGAGGGGCCTCAAACCACCATAAAAACATTAATTGTCTCCAAAAACCCCCACATGCCAAATTTGATTCCATTTGCTTATGTTATGCAGTAATTTTTGTTTCATTAGTATGGGACCCCCCCACCTTACAGAAGGGGGAGGGGTCTCAAACCATCATAGAAAAACATCTTACTTTCAAAAACCCCCACATGCCAAATTTAGTGCTATTTACTTGATTAGTTTTCGAGTTATGCAGACCCCCCCCCCCCCCTTTCAGACAGCAAAGGAGTTTCGAACCACCAAAAGAACCTTTCCGGCCCCAAAAACCCCTGAATACAAATTTTCATAACAGAAGGAATAATTCTCATATTTGGTCTAACTTTGTGTTTATTTTGTATTAGAACCCCTCCTCCCCCTACCGGAGAGAAAGGAGGGGTCCCGAACCACTGTAGGAACATTTCTTGCTCCAGAGTCTCCACATGCCAAATTTGCTTTCTTTTTGCTTTATTAGTTCTAGAGTTATGCAGAAACTTCAGTTTCATTTGTAACAGAGCCGCCCCTTATAGAAGGGGGAAGGGGTTTCAAATCACCATAGAAACATAGCTTGCCAACAAAAACGCTCACAAGCTAAATTTGGCTTCCTTGCTTGATTAGTTCTCGAGTTATGCAGAAATTTATGTTTCATTTGTATGGGAGACCCCACTTCCACAGAAGGGAGGAGTCTCTAACTATCATAAGAACATTCTCGAATTGACAGACAGACATACATTTTCAAATAATTAACATCAATTCACTCGAAACAAAGGGGACAAACAACAAAGTCGGGGGAAAAGACTCGTTTTCTACGCTCAAAAGCACAGCCTACTGCCTTATTGAATTGCTTGATGTTTTCATCAACAGTCTACCTATTAACGGTTCTATTTTTAGCTTGTGCTAACTGTTTGATCAAGACGCCTCTATTGATGAAGATCCCCCGTAATAATCGTTTCCTTCCCCTTGCTTCTTTCCCTTTCCCAGCTCTACTCGGATCTCATCACGCTGGCCTGTACCAACGCAACCGGCATCCTCCTGCACTGGCCCAAGGAGAAATCCCAGCGGAACGCGTTCATGGAAACGCGCCAATGTGTGGAGGCTCGTCTGCGGATTCAGCGGGAGAATCAAAAGCAAGAGCAGCTGCTTCTGTCGGTTCTACCCCGTCACGTGGCGATGGAGATGAAGAACGACATAGCCGGACAACCACGCGAGGAGGCCCAATTCCACAAGATTTACATCCAACGACACGAGAACGTGAGCATTCTGTTCGCGGACATCTGCGGCTTCACGAGCTTATCCGATCAATGCACGGCGGAGGAGTTGGTGCGGTTGCTGAACGAGCTGTTTGCCCGGTTCGATCGATTGGCTCAAGAACATCACTGTTTGAGAATCAAGCTGCTGGGAGATTGCTACTACTGTGTGTCTGGACTGCCGGAAGCCCGACCTGATCACGCAATCTGCTCGGTGGAAATGGGACTGGATATGATCGATGCCATCGCCCTGGTGCGGGAAGTGATGGCCGTGAATGTTAATATGCGAGTTGGTATCCATACGGGGCGGGTCCACTGTGGAGTGCTGGGTTCGAGGAAGTGGCAGTTTGACGTGTGGTCCAACGATGTTACCCTGGCGAATTACATGGAAAGCGGTGGAGTCCCGGGAAGGGTGCACATCACGAAGGAAACGCTCAAAAGCCTCGGCGATCACTACGAGGTCGAGGAGGGAAAGGGTGCCGATCGCAACAATTACCTGAAAGATCATCAAATCCAAACGTATCTTATAGTTCCTAAGGAGTCGTATCGAGCGGTGAGTTTTTGGTTTGGGTGTTCGTGAGGCAGTTAGGGTGACGATTGTTGTTATTCCACAGCACACCATGTCCAAACAGTCGTCTTCCGTGAACGGGAACATTTCCAAGGAGCTCCGGATGATGGGGCACTGGTCCAAGATGGGGTTCAACGACAAGCAGGAACCCAAGAGCACCGAAGAGGAGGTCAACGAGTATCTGATCAAGGCGATCGATGCCCGGTCGATCGATCGGCTCCGGCTGGATCACTGCAAGCGCTTCCATCTGACCTTCATCAAGGACGACATCGAGCGGAAGTACTGCCGGGAGCCGGATCCGATGCTGAATGTGTACTTCTACAGCAGTATCATCATATTCTTCGGGATCATGTCGATCCAGGTGCTCGTTTTTCCGATGTAAGATCGACTGAACTGGGGTGGGAAATGGTGGAAGGGAATGAAGTTGTGCTTTTATCTTTTGTTTTTAGGGACCATTACTCCTATTGGGTGTACGGAGTTTTAACTGTGATGCTTCTAGTTTCCTGTGTTCCTGTCTTCTCCAGAGAAGATACGGTTCGTGAAATTAGATTGTGGTTGTATGCAATGAGTACAAGGTTTGTTTTTTCACAGAAAATTTCCAACTTCTTCCGGGTGATTTCGCAGAAGATTCACGGCCGTCGGGAGATAGCCCAAGTGATATCGTTATGCGTTGTCGTTACTGTGATATGTTTGTCTTATTATAAAATGGTAACTGAGGTCAAACGTGACTATTAGATTCGATTTTTACGAAATTCTCCATTTCAGACTTTTATCTTCTATCTATCTCTTTCGGATGAATATTTTCTGCTGTGGCCTAATCAGTGTAATGAATCGAAAACTTTTAATGTAAGTCTTTTTGAGCAATGAAAATGATAAGAATTCAATTTCAACTATCATTCTCTCATCCAGATTCTACTGCTACTTACCTTGCTTGCCTTACTTACCTGTGCGGTGCATCAGTTCATCAAGATCCTGTTCAAGATCATTCTGCTGGTGGTCATTTTGATGTGCTACGTCGCTTCCATCGTAGTGCTGGCCTTGATCTACGATCGGCACTGTGAGCCGTGGTGAGTATTTTTCAAGCAACTCTATTTCAATTTACCTGCGTGAATGGCCTTCCAGCAAGGCTAAACATCCATTCAAATTATGATGACAAAAATCGTCCCACCCTCGAAGTGGATAGTTTACTGCGGTGTCGAAATAAACAGCTTTTCCCAGACTCATTAATTTGCACATTTTCCGCTTTGTGCGCCAGCTGAACAGCTGAAAGAGCAAGGTTCGGGCTCCCTCTAGTTAGATTAGATTACATAGCACAAAAAGGTGGGAAACTGTAATTAAGAATGTTTTTCCAGACAAAAAGAGCGTCCTTGGCGAATCCCCCACACCCTGCAGACACAAGCTAATTCTTAATTTCATGCTTCGATTGAGATTGTTTGAAATTAAGGCGCTCCTAATTCATTCTCAGGTTCCTCACTACGGAGCGCTTCCTAATCGACGTCGCCTTTTTGGTGGTGTTTGTCATCGGTCAGATCATGCACAGTCAGCAGACGGAGATAACGCGACGGTTGGACTTTATCTGGAAGCTGCAGGCCACCGAGGAGAAGGAGGACATGGAACATCTGCAGGCGTACAACCGGAAGCTGCTGGCGAACATTCTGCCGGTTCACGTGGCCGATCACTTCCTAAGGCGGGAGAAGAACATCGAGGTAAGTTGGATGATAGTTTGAAATTTGAAACGAACTTTAACTTCCGGACATTTGTGGATCTTGGTTCGTAAATGCAAATGTAATATATATTAAAATTTACCTACGGGCAAGTTATCATTATTCAATCCATTGTTCATTGCCATTTAAGAGAAAATTTCGAATACCTATGACTCTATATTTGTCAATTAAAATAAACCCACAAAGATTTTTCATCAAGGCCCTACTGACAAACGTCAACAATGGATTCATCCATTAATTTCCGATGGCTTAAAGGCTACCCTTGTAAGCATCCAGTTTTATCTGATAGGCGAATTCTTCCTCTTCGAAATGACTGTGGTAGATTGATTAGGCGAGTTTTAATTGACGAGATATTCGTGGAAAAGGACATTGAAGATCGCAGCAAGCTGTGCTTCTAAACTGACGTGTTTTGTTTTTTGCTGCGTCGTTTTCGCGAAAAAAAAAATCAAATAATAATTCGTAATTTAACTTCAACTAACAGTGAAATAATTAAATGTAGGCGAGCTTTGGGAAAGATGTAGTGAATACAATCGATTCCCTCCCGAAATCCGTGAGTGTCGGTAGTATTTCCACATTTTTTGGTTTTTTGTGCTTCGCCCTCGCAACCTGAAGAAAGTTACATCAGCTTAGTTTTGTTTATTAAGGTGTTGCCACACGGGAGGTGTTTCTAGTATATAGTAAGCTATATGCTATAAATATATCTTATAGTTCATAGGAACATCTAAACTATGTAGTGATAGCTCATAGTTATGACTTGCAAGCAATAGTTCTACGCAATGATATAGAGCCGTGTCCGTTGTCGTGTATACACTCTAGCGATAGTTTTCTATGTTATAGTTGGTCGAAGTTTTTGGACAGTTCGTTTGAATTTTTTGCTAGTTTGTGTTTTCAACGTATTTTTAACGCAAAAATGGACAAGGAAAAGAAATTCCACTTGATTAAGCTGTGGGAGCAACTAATCCCGATTATCTGTGGAAGTGTTTACTTCAAAGTGAGTGTATTATTTTGCTTTGCAATTACTCATCCAAAAAAAGTCTGGACCAAGGGATACGATGATAATTTTGAGAGGCAGGTAACGATTCTACCAATTTCTCTGAAAAACTTTCCTGAGCCTCTCTGAAGAACTTCCAAAAAGTTCTCGAAAGAGCTTCCCCGAAGATCTCTGAAGAACTTCCCCGAAGTTCTCTGCAGAACTTTACCGAAGTTTTTTGAAGAACTTCCCCGAAGTTCTCTAAAAAACATCTCTGAAGTTCGCTGAGGAACTTCCCCGAACTTCTATTAAGAACTACCCTCAATTCCTGTTAAGAACTACCTTGAAGTTCCACTGAAGAACTTCTCTGAACTTCGACAAAGAACTATCTTGAATTTCTGTGAAGAACTTCACTGAAGTTTCTCTAAAGAACATTCCTGAACTTCTATAGAGAACTTTCCTGAATTTCTGTGAAGAAATTTCCTGAAGCTCCTCCTTAGAACTTCACTGTAGTTCTTCTGAAGAACTTCCCTGAAATTCATCGAAAGAACTTCCCTGAAACTACTTTCCAGAAATTTCCCAAACTTCTCTGAAGAATTATCTGAAGTTCTCTGAAGAACTTTCCTGAAATCCTCTGAAGAAATTTCGTGAATATTTCTGAAGAGCTTCCCTATATTTCTCTCAAGAACAACCCTGAACTTCTGTAATGAACCTCCCCGAGTTTATCTAAAGAACTTCATTAACTTCTCCAGTGAACTGCCCTGAACATCTCTGAAGAATTTTGCTGAACTAGTAATCCGGATCTTCATAAGCATTTAGCAGATTAGCCTCTAAGACGAGGAATTCTCGATTTTTTCCAGACATCGTCATGTTCCACTGTGGCTTGTATAGTTATTCTAGCGATCTATTGTGTGCACTCTGTTGAGCGTCTTTCCATGCGTCAATTTTTGCCTGTTGAAGTGGCGGACTTGTTCCGTTGCTACAACCTACCCCGCAGTGGGATGTTAGGCAAAGATTGACGTCCATGGTTCGAGTACCATTGTATACATGCCCTTTCGCTCAATTTTCAAAAAACATCCATTAAATTTTCCTACCTGCCGCACTCTGACGGAACTATCAACACTTTCTCTTCACATCTTTCATTCTAGCCAAAAACATTGATGTTCACTCTTGGTGCCTCATGGTGATGAGCGAACATCTCCTTCTACATCAACTAGATTAATGTTATTTATTTAAATGTGGACAGTAATCGATATATTTTTATTGATTTTAATTCGAAGTTTTCTGACGTTCTGGTAAAACCACCGATCTTTTTACTAATCTTCTGGCACCTTTTTTGTTTTTTTTTTTCTTAATTAAGGATTATTGTTTTGACTTTCTGGAGGATTTCTCGAGACTTCTCGAAAACTTGTGTGATATTTTTCCGAACTTCTAACTACTTCCTTCTTTCTTTCAATTCCTCGGAACTTCTGAAAACATATTTTTTTTAACTTCCATGCTAAACTTCAGGAAACTTATCTTAACGGCGAACCGACATGCCACAGAAGCTCATTGAATAGATGTTGAGCAATCAAATCTGAAAACCGATGAACTGCAATTTTTTATATGAGTTCGTGTTTAACCTCATAGTTTGATGCTTACGGTTGAGGAGATGGTGGAGGTGTTTACTATATTTTAATGTGGCGTTATGGGCAATACGATCACATGAAAGAAGTTTGTATAGGCCGCTTCATCAGTTCTTTAATGATTATCTCATGAATTTCAGGGAAGTTTTTTACTGGTCTTCTATGAAACTCCCAGATGAACTACTAAAAAGTTCCCTGCTGAGCTTTTGGCAAGTTTCTTCATAAACTTCTGAGCAGCCACTCCTAAATTTCTTGGAAATCCTTTCCTAAAGTTCGGAATAGTTTCTCCCAGACTTTCTGAGAAGTCTGAGAGGGAAATTTTCTTTCTAAACTGCTTATTAGTCATATCCTGAACATCGTGAAAAATCTTTTCAAAACTTAGCGGAGTTCTCTTTTGAACTAAATCCTGGAAAGTGTGAGCTGTTTAGTGGAATATCTGTAACTATAAATTAGAGGAAATATTAGTATTTTCCATTTAATTTCAACTACCTTTATTGCTTATCTTGACAGATACGCGTATTTCGTCTACAATGTGCAGACTTCTTCAGTGTCGTGTACTAAATAATAACTCGACTGGAGTCGTCCTTGGCTTCTTGACCGCCATTTGTTATCCATGCATCACACAAAATTGATGTTTCAACACAAGGTATTAACAACGATAAACGATTACATCCTCATGTGCTTTTCAGCAATCGCAAACGTAATTTGTGATCGACCCTCGGTCCCTTTCATTTCATGTATCGTTATTTTTGAACAGATCTTGAATTGTCAAGATTGACAAAGAGAAACGTCAGTGTGATGTCTGTTACCAACGTATATAAAGTACAAGGTATTATATTTGCTGCCATGTTTATGTTGAGGTACGAAAAAACCAAAAGCAATAAATAATTATGAAATGTCTTCAGAAATGCATGAAATTTAAGCAGTTTCGATTCAAAAGTTAGCCAAACGCGAGTTTTTTGCTTGACTTCTTGTATGTAGTTATTAAGTAACTCTTGTACGTTACATAAGTATACAAATTGATTGGACGAATATGTTATTACTGAATACCTTTGAGCCAATTAACGCTGATGTTTGAGCTGTTCGAAAACGCGATGATAATTGTTTCACAATTTCGAGAATCACACTTATTCAGGCAATATTTCTGATTAATATTAGGAAAAAGCTTTATTTTCTAAATAATAAATTTTAAATAAAGAATTTAATTATTTGATTATGATTATCGTTAGAACATATTTTTAGATTTCACTTTAAGCCTGGCAAGAATCACTGTTGCAGGAAGGTCCACAACGATTTAAACTCGAAAATTAGACAAAATTTATACAACTAGAAGGAACTTTGCGATTTCTCATAACAAACATGGATGTTTTTTGCCATCCGGTTTCGCTCACATTAGAGTGACTTTAACTCAAAAACGTTATAACTGAACGTACCCTCAATTGAGCATCATTGTTTCAACTTTGAGAAATCCCTGTTTTTTGTTGTTTTGTTTTTTCATTTTGGTATGAAAACGAGTGGTGGCTTGCCATTGGGCTCCATTGTTTTCCGAGTATAATTTGAAAAAAAAACTTAAAAATTAATTAACAAGAGAAGATTTTTCAAAATTTTCCATAATTCTCAAAAAAAAAAAAAAAATCCGGCTTATAGCCCATTATATAGCTAGCAAGTAAAAACCACAACTAATTTTTTCCATTTTGACCGAAAGTAATTTTGACATCTTCTCCAGTATGGGTGAAATTTCAAACTTCCTTGCGAAATAATCGAACGGAATATTATTTAGTAAGGTTCGTGGAAATCGGAAAACATCAATTGAAGTTTTCCAGAAAAACTGTCAACCCTGATTTTTTTCTGTTCATTTATCCATGAGCTCTACGAGTGGACAAAGCTTTGTAACAATATGAGACCTTTCGGACCAAACCTGTACGATAATAAAAACGAATCCCCTAATCCTTAAAGTTATTTAGTTTTGAGTTGAACTTACTCATAAATATTGAAACAAAAATTTATGAAAATGAGTTCTTTTTTATTTCGCTTCCGCAAAAGATGCTATAAAAATCATTGAAGCCTTTTTGAAAAAAAATTCCGTAGAATTACATTATATTTAACAACCAAAATAAAAACAGTTCATAGCCCCTCCTTCCTTTAAAAAGGGGGGCTCTCATACAAATGAAAAACAAATTCTTGCATAACTCGAGAACTAATCAAGCAAATGGAACCAAATTTGGGATGTGGGGATTTTCAGAACCAAGAAATGTTTCTATGGAGATTTGAGACTCCTTCTCTCTCTGGAAGGGGTGGGCTCTCATGAAAATTAGACACAAATGTCAACCAAACATGAGAAACATACCTACTGTTATGAAAACTTATATGCAGGGGTTGTTGAGGCCGGAGAAGTTTCTTATGATGGTTCGAAGCTCGAGGCTCGAATGAGCGTGTATGTGAGAATACTATGACACATGGCAATATACTTTACCTTGTTCTCAAGGTACTTTGGTCTTTGTTTGCACAACGAGGGAACGGCATAACAAGATCTGTTAGCCCGTTTACTGGGGAGTGCTCATTCGAAAGGGACCGTTTTGAATTTTTGAAAAGGACACTGAAATGGAAAAATATTTGTACCAACTGTTCCATATTAGCATTCGTCTTTGGTATTAAAACGCAATTGCCGCAACAAAAACATTGACTGAGACCTAAATCGCCTGCAAAAATTTGGCAAAACAAAACAAAACAATCGCCTGGTTGCCAGGCGCAATCAAACCATAAAGACTGAACTGTCCAGTTACTGTGGCACAAATGGGAGCCACGATCGAAACACCACACGGTAATTCTGAGGTAATCATTTTTGGACAACATTCTATGCATATCAATGAACATCCTCTATACGTTAAAAAATGCCTACTCTCTAGTCCCAAAAAATGAATACATTTAGGTTTTTTTTATGATAGAAAAAATGCATGAAAAACAAGGCTATCAAAGTCAAGAATGATATATTAGTTGACTGACTTTGCAGAAAAAAGTAAAAATAGTTCTGCCAGCACACCTTAATCCAGCTACGATGCGCTAATTAGATCATTTACAGGGTGCAGCAAAAAATAATGCTAAAATGTTCAAACTTGAGTATTGGGTTAATTCGTGTAGCTAGTGACTAATTTCTGTCAAAAGTGTATTTGTTTATGTTTACTTTCAAGTGCTGCATCCAAACATTCTATTTGTTTTGTTGCAAATTCGTTAAAATGTTCGCGAAAGAAGTGATCACCAGTTTGTTGCTCGCCCAGAAGAAGCCGAAAGAGATTGCCAAGGTGGTAGGGTGCCATTTGGCAACAGTTTACCGCATAAAAATGTCCCTGCAGTGAGCAGCGGAATCCGGGAAGGGGACGTCCGCGTTTTGCACAACGTGATCAAATCGGTCCGTGCAAAATTTGCTCGCAACCCGGTGCGTTCCATAAGAAAACTTGCAAAGGAAGCCAATATTTCGGAGAAATCCATGCGGAGAATCATCAGAGAAGACCTGCATGCATCTTCCAAAGCCAGAGTGAAACGCCACTTGATTACGGACCGGGTCAAGGAACTACGAGTGACTCGTTCCAAGAGATTGCTTTCCTTGTTGAAGAAGGAAAAAATGATTCCGGAAAACGTTCCGGAAAAAGTGAAATTCAAATTTCAAACCAAACATCCGGCTAGTGTCATGATGTTTGGCTTGGTGGCGTCCAACGGTTTGAAAATGCCACCTGTTTTCATTGATGCTGGAGTTAAAATCAATACCGAAGTGTATATCGGTATTTCAAAGGACCAAGTGCTTTCCTGGGTGAAGGCCAACCTCTCCGAGGACCAAAACGTTGTCCTACAGCAGGATGGAGTGCTGTGTCACAGTCAATGTTGGAGGACTACGTCAGAAATGCATGCTCTGGCTTCCGGCGTCAGCTTGAGGATGTTATTAATAAAAATGGAGGACACATTGAATAAATTTGTTTAAAATGACTTTATAAAGATAACTGCCTTCGAAAAGGTTGATATTATTACTTGAAATAGTTGAAAATGGGATTTGAAAGAAATAGAACAAATGTTCGTATTATTTTCTGCCGCACCCTGTACATCAATTCTTTGATCATTTCAGAACTACTTAAGAAACATCCCTGAACTATACTCAGCTCAGAAGTTGCTTTACGGCAACTGGTTGTTAGCTAAGGCCAATGAAAAAAAGGATGTTCTTCAGTTCGTGGCCTTACCGATCAATTGCTCCTCCGGATTTGCCAAGACATTTTTGGAGTAGATCCTCTGTTAGAGGTTCACTCTAATAATTTCAATCGTTCGCAGCTGGAGGATGTTGAGAGGGTTGGCGGTCTTCAGTAAAACGTTCAGCTTCAGCCGGTCCATCTTCTCCAGTGATCTCTTGGCATAATGGTCCGAGGACAGGTCCAGCCAATAGTCCACATTCTCCTTCGCGTGATACTTGTTGATGAAGGCAGCAATTTTCGGCAGGCATTGGAAAGCAGCTTGTACATTCCCTTCCCGCTGATCGTCAGCCACAAAAGGACCTTATTCGGGAACTTGGTGTGGGAGATGTCCTTGGTGGTAATTATAAAGTGCCCTGCTGTTGTCGTCCAACTAAGTAAGTGTTGTCCAAGTAACTGTTGACGACGCGCTTTGCTGGAAAAATAGTTTTCACCAACATCACCAGTAGCTCCTTCGGGGTGCTTGCCTCCACTGACGCTTCCGCATAACAATTTCCATCTCGCCCAGGTACTTCTTCAGTATTTGGCCGGTTCCAAACACCTCTCCACCAAAAACGCAGATCGATGAGGCCACCCTGCCCTCGAGCTCTCAATTCAGCTTCTGTTGCCCTTTACGGTAGCGCATCCCTGTCGGGCAGCTGGAGCCAGGCTTCCAGTCGACGCTCTCGCCATTCTCCAGAAGGGCGAGGTTGTTATAAATGCAGA
The DNA here is from genome assembly GCA_034211315.2 of Aedes japonicus. Lineage (NCBI taxonomy): Eukaryota > Metazoa > Arthropoda > Insecta > Diptera > Culicidae > Aedes > Aedes japonicus. The sequence goes on along the minus strand of JASCZW010007070.1, from coordinate 16,832 downwards.
ATTGCCTCACGATGGCCAACTTCTTTTGCTCCAGAGTGGAGCTGCCAGTATGAACGAACGTTTCTTGACTGTTTTCTCCATAGCTGCAGCAGATCAACTGTTAAAGCTGTCAATTTTTGCCTGTAGACATCAGGATTGCTACGATTGGTGATGCATAGGTGGATTCACCAGAGTAGTTCAGTTTTTCAATGCATAATGTGTACTTTACACACGGAGCTGAATGTATGTAATTTTCATGCTTGAAGAATTTTAAAATGCGTTTAAATAGGTTCTCGGATGATTTGATGAATAATTCGTTTGGTTTGAATACGACTGAGTAATATCGAAGATGGACGGGAATTGACTCGAGCTAAGCCAATATCGTAGTATGTCGTGGAGTTCTTTTGAAAATGTCGAGCAAATATTAATCTTGACGATTAAATCATAATAATCAACATATTTAAGAAATGTTGATCAATACTAACTTCATTTATTTCTTTTAATCTTCTTGTATTTTATCTAACATAAACTCTAAACATTGTTCCACTTTTTTTTCACTTCAAACAGGAAATCTACCACGAGCAGTGCGACAAGGCGTGCGTCATGTTCGCCTCGATTCCGAACTTTTCCGAATTCTACATCGAACTGGAAGGGAACAACGAAGGGGTGGAGTGTCTGCGGCTGCTCAACGAAATCATCGTCGACTTTGACGAGCTGCTGGCCCAGGACCGATTCCGGCAGGTGGAGAAAATCAAAACCACCGGCTCGACGTACATGGCCGCATCGGGCCTGACGCTGAACAGTGACGGTGCGGTCGACTCCAGCCACGTCACGGCCATGATGGACTACGCGTTGGAGCTCTTCCAGAAGATTACCGACGTCAACGAGCATTCCTTTAATAATTTTAGGATGAGGATAGGTAGGATCCGGGTGTGGGTTTGGTTGATTTCAATTGGTGATCATTTTCATCTTATGTTCACACAGGAATCAACATTGGACCGGTCGTGGCGGGAGTTATCGGTACCCGGAAACCTCAGTACGACATCTGGGGCAATGCGGTGAATGTGGCCTCGCGGATGGACTCGACCGGGGTGATGGACCACATACAGGTTACGGAGGATGTGTACGAGATAGTCAAAGACAAAGGTTACAATCTGACCTGCCGGGGGACAATCAATGTCAAAGGAAAGGGAACGATGGTGACCTACCTGATGCCGGGCATCGTCAAGGAGCAGAACTAGACGGTGGTTGGAGAGATGTTGGTGGTTAGGATTTTCCCCGCTTTGTTGAGATTTTTGTATTCCGAGTGGAACCGGGCGTAAATTGTAAGACATATCAAGAGTATTATTTTTATGGTAGCTGAACAAATGGGTAAGATGCGATGTAATGTTAGTAGCTTGCAGCGTCAGAGTCTATTAGTAGTTGTAGTTTTCGGCAGAATCAACGTCTGCTTCGTGTAGAATATTTTCGTACTGAATCTCTTTAATAAGTAACGGAGGAAAAGTGGCCATTTCATTTCTACAGGGCAGCTCACAACTATGTAAGGGTAGAAGGAATCCAATAAGAAAGTTCACCGCAATGTTGAAGTCCGTGAAACGGCATTCCTTGTTTTCCAAACAATTCGTAAACCTAACCTCTTAACTCGAAACCAGTTACCCACTCTGAGGAACAACAGACATCCTGAATGTTTGTTGTGAAAATGACTGATTCGTACATTTTGTTTTATGTAGTCAAAAATTGAAAAAGAGGCCGGATCTTACTTCACCTGTGACACCTGTAATGAAGACAGCCACTCTTTTGTGATTTGCATATGAATTTTTATCACCACGAATTGACACCCGTAATAAGATTCGGGGTGACGATGGCAATCTGACATCGCTAAGCAAAGGCCAATCTGTGTACCCAGCATGGCCTACTGTAGGATGTGAAGGTGTTCCAGCGTTTACCATGCAGCATTGCCAGTTGATTTTCAAGTTTATCTCTACCCATTATCACCAAGGTCTGTTTTTACACGTTTTGTTTTCGGCGATAACTCCAGAACGGAACAACTTATTGACCTCATTCGAATCACATTTTCCGTTTTGGGCAAAAAAGTAACTTTATGGCAAATTCTTAAAAAAATCACAATTTTTTGTGTAAATACAATACACAAAATTTGGTGTAAAATTTCAAAAACTGTTTCTTGGCCATTGCATGAAAATGTAACACATACATAGAGAATTGAAGTAATTTAAAATGTTTATGCATGTTATTTGATCAACTCTATTTAGTCTGTTTTTACGCGCTTTCATAGTAAAATTGGAATGTATCTCCCGAGTAACAAAAACCTTTTGTGTATATAAAACAATTAGGCCAAAAGCATTGGTTCAAACTGTAAGCTGAAAGCCATTGAACTGAATGGGTAACTAAGCCCATTTAAAGAAAGTAGAAGTTTAAACTCAACATTTCATGAGATCTTTGCTTATGAAAATTTAATCTCTAAACCACGAGCAGCTCCCTCTTATTTCAACAACTGTCATACTTTACCATACCTTGATATGTATTTTGTTTGCCATACCACCTCATTCCTCAGTTGAATACTATACCTTATGTGTGAGTGACCTTGCAACTACATGTCATTTTGATTCCATACTGAGAGCAGAAGAATAATACACGTATTTTGAACATGTTTGAACCTTTAATTACCCGTCCAACCCCGAATAATTAACTTGCGGACAGTGATGTCCAAATCCTCAGTGTGGTGGAGAGAGATTTTATTTTTCCACACACTCTTCCTACATTAACGAGAGCTCTTCTCTCTTGTTTATATTCTCCCCCGTGTTTGCATGCGGGTAGCGCATGTGAGTGGAGAAAAACGGTTTACACATTACACTCGATCGCTTTAAGGTGAGAAGAAGAGCTCTCAAATTCACACAAGCGAAAGCAGATAAATTCCCTGACGCGTGCGGCCCAGTGAGCTCACTTGCGTGGGCTCTTCTGCTAATATACAGCAGTGATTGAAAATTTGCTTTGACGCTACATAACAAAGAAAGAAAGAAGAACGTTTCTTCCCGCTTCCTTTTTTCGGACATTTTCTACAACTCCTACGACGTTTTCTTTTTCAATCGCACCAGCGAATCACAGAGAGGGCACGAACGCTTCCTCGCACAAGTGTACGTGGCGAGAGCACGTGGGCGAAAACAGATGAGAGAACGTGAGAGCAATCGTTTAAAAGTGAGAGTGATTCACTCTCTCCAAGCAATCCCATCACAGGCGCACACTTTCACTCTGTCTATTTAGCACCGAATAAAAGAGCACTTTGCTTTATCTGCGGTGGGTTACGGTTGTATGCTCTGTGAAGGTAAAAATCTCACGCTCCGGCGTGACATTAGTGCGAAATGCAATCTCTGCTTGCGGATACTATGGTTCTTCACCTTCCACGAGCTACTGAAACATTTTGAAAGCCGAAATGTGCAAAAAGTGGGCCACATTATAGACGGCTGTGAAAATAATAATAATAAAACCTTTATAAGACCATAAAGATTTTGAAAATGTTCTAGTGAAAGATGTTATGACCACTAGAGAACCTTCAGAAAACCTATTGGCTGCCATCAAAACCAACATAGGGCCAAATGGCCACAGCTTTCAAACTTCACTGTGATGTCGTGGTTGGTTTTTGTTGTTCTCAGCATTTTCAGTTCATTTGCATTACATTTAAAACTTGGTGTATTTCCACAGTTCAATGATTTCTTATATTTCAATATGGCGATTGGAAAAAGTCACAGTTCTTACAAAAAGTCAATTTATTTTCACAATGGCTACAATAAAACTATTTGTTAATTTGTATGCCGTTTGATGCAATTACTGGAGGCAAAAAAGCTTTGAAATGCTGTTTCAACTGACCATAATAAAATAATATGAATGACTCGTAAAACGGCATTTCAAAACAGCATTTTAGGAGTTCATAAAGTCAAAATAAAACCTTTTATAGGCGTAAAAGGAATTTTAGAAGACAAGGTTTTAAGATCGTTGTATAGAAGCTGTGTAGATCCTTATAAACCTGACTAAAATATGTAACCTATTGGTACCACAATAAAACCCAATTGGTTTCTAGTGGCTTTCATAAAACCCTAATAAAGCTTAATACAGCTGGCTGGTTTTGGCAATGTTACTTGGGATACATGTGTCATCTACATTTTATCAGTTTTAGCACCAGCTCACCAAACGATCTTTAAACGGCTTATTTTTTAGTGCTGCTAACCTCAAACATATTCCAGCGGTCTTCTGGACAGGCCTTGAGGTTTTTCTAAGCACAAACCATAATCCAGCTGTCTTCATGACCCGTCTTGCGATTGTTTTAAATCGCAAACCAAAACCTAAATTCCAGTTCCAGCATATTTCTTTATAAATTTCCAGGCAATTCATATTAATGGCCTGGCAGGATCGCCAATGTGGTGCTTCAGCTTCCACGAGCTACCGAAACATTTGGAACTGGCGGGTACCTTCCGAAGCGTCCGTTCATGTCGAACGTCAGAGAAGTACACGCTCGTTTGTAATTAGTCAAAACTGAGTAGAAAACTACTCAGTTTCGTGGAACTACCCTAATTAGAGTAATTCAAAGGTTACCCATTTTTGATTAACTAGGTCGCCTGTCAAAATAAGAAATAAAACATTACTCAATCAGTGCATACAATTACTCATTTTTGATTAACTAGGCCGCTTATCAAAACTTGTGTTAACATTACTCAGTATCTTATTTTATTTTTTATTTTATTTTAATGAAATCGTTGATTGTTTCCAACAACTGTCCAGTTGAAATCGAAGTGCCGAAGAAATGTTATAAGGAGTGTATCGAGAATAAACTATCCACAAACTTTCTTTCAAATTATGTTGAAAACCGGTATTTTATTCATACAAAAAATTGATCCTTTATTGTACGAGGTTAAATTTGAACATAATGAAGACCGGATGAAATTTAAGTTATTCCTTCACGAATTTTCGAACTTTGGATCGAATGCTCTTCATCAAGTTCCGTTGCATAGCATTTTTTGGACGCTTCAGCCCAAATTTTTTTGAACTCCTGCATGTTCCCAGCTGCCTTACTAGTCTTCTTGAAGACCCTCTTCACGATTGCCCAGTAACGTTCGATGGGTCGAAGCTGAGGGCAATTTGGTGGATTGATATTTTTCTCAACGAAATCTATACCTTTTTCCGCAAGCCAATTGAGAGTGGTTTTGGCATAGTGAGCCGACGCTAAATCCGGCCAAAACAGTGGAGGTATACTATGCTTCTTATATAAAGGCAACAATCTCTTCTGGAGACACTCAGATCGATAGATTTCCGCATTTATAGTTCCGGTAGTGTTAAAAATGGTTGACTATTTTTTTCCTACTTTCCAGTTCAATCGAATTTTCGATTACCACTAAGAGAAAATGACAAAAATAAAATGTTCGTTTACGTTTGTTGTGTGATGTGGTTTATGCTCAAAGCCTATCTATTCGCAGACGTATTGAAGATACAAGATATTGAAGAATGTAAAAGAAGATTTAATAGTAATACGCTTTTTGATACGAAACTTGAAAATCGCTGGCAACGCTGGCACGAAAACGAAGCGGCACATGACAAAAAAAGTTAATGATAAAATGAGAAGTGACAGAGAAATGACCAAATTATAAACAGGATACAAAGCAACAAGGGAAGTACCCCCTCCATACTACAATCGATATTTCTTGATGTCAGATGCGATAAACATAGTTTCCAGTGAATACTTGATGCATCATCAGCGTTGACATCAAATCAGGCCATGTCAAGTAATAAGGGTTGTAGTCTGAACGGGCTATAGGCATGACAATCATTGTGATGAAACAAAGTAGCAAGTGAGAGCTCTGAAGCCGTAGGAGGAAGATAGTAGATAGAAGCAAGCGAATGGTATTTTTGGACGATGCTTTTCTACGAATGCCATATCGTTTATTTTTCATGAGAACAGAAGAAAATACATAGTTATGAAATCACGAAACCAAAGATGAACAGATTTATTTTCGCCTATTTTACCAGAACACAAATGTTTAGATTCCATGTCTGCTTACAGGGAAGTTTGAACACACAGGGAAGTATCGCTGCAAACGAATCCAAAGGATTATAGTTCTGATAGAGAAATATTGTTGTTTAGATGCTCCGCGAAGCCGGAGATTATATAATAATGAAAAAAAGTCCAAGAAAGGAAATAATCTGCGCACTGCGGGTCGTTGCTACAAAGACATTATTGTGTGGACTGTGAATAGGAACCAAAGGAAAAATGTGAAAAAAAAAATCAAATGTATAGACTTTAACCATAATCGAAACAGAGGAAATGAATCGCTGCAGAAAAAATGGCAGAAGAACAATCGAATAAAATATTACTAGCATTATTATCAAATGATTATCTACATGAGATTATTTCTGAATAAATATCACATTCCATCTACTAGTCAGGCCAAGAAAGTTGCCTCTAATTCATTGCTGCACGTCGGGTCCGTAGATCGCTTTCGACTTGATCGACCCACTTCTGTATCTTTTCTCCTTGCACCAGTCTCTGCTTGTGGCATTGTGGCATTGGAATTCATCTGCCACCTCGATTTCATCACCATCGACCTGAACTCGCAAAGAGAGGCGACGTCGTGCGTTTTTATTTTCGATTGAGATTTAATTAACTTTTAATGACTTTAAAGATTAGAGTATCAAACTTTCGACGTTCACTAGCATTTCAATGACCAGAGAAAAAAAGAACATCAATCAGAAAACATGTCATACAAAAAAAGCGAATTTGACAATATACTAAGATTTAGTCAGAGGGTCGCAAAACGACAATGAATTATCCGAATGCATGCTGAAAGTTACAAATTAAATGCACTCAGAGAGACAAACCATGCTAATGACGAATTTCACGCCAACTCGTCTTCGTTGTTGGCAGCACCGTATCAGTATCCAATGAAACTTTGTGGGCGGGAAGACTATGTCTTTTCACGGAACTTTGCATAATTTGATTTTTCAAAATAGTAATATAAAATTGGCTTAGCTTTTATAAAAAAATGTCAATTTACAATTAATGGCTATCTTAGAATTGAACTATTTTTTTTTTTAATTAACGCAATATAATTTTCTAAAAGTTCGCCAAATGGGCACTTTTAAGAAAAAAAAGTTATTCCGACAACACATTTTTCATGTTAATATAACTCAAAAAGACACGACTTATAAAAAGCGATGTATGAGTGACTTTTAGAAAATCGTCCTAGCTTTTTTGAAAAAAATTGCAAAAATTGTAAAATCGATTCTTACACGCTAAAAAAATATTTTAAAATTTAAAGTCAACTAACGAAAATATGACTTTCACAGAATTAAGCGAAATTTTTTTACAATATACGCAATATCATTATTTTAAAGTTTCCCGTACATTGCGAGATGGGCACTTTTAAGAAAGTTTTTTTTACAACAAATGTTTCATGTCCAATTTGTACCGTGTATCGCGCCAACTCGTCTTATAATTTCATCCTAATACCTCACAGAAATCAATTAAATTTAATTATAATGACAATTTGATTTTTTTTCAGAGTCTTTGAATGTTTGAAAGAGCAAGGCTACTATTAGGAAAGGGCTTATTTTTAATTTTTTTTTTAAACTTCAGTGAAAATACAATTAAATCAGGTGGTTGATCCTGTATATTACCAAACCAGTAATAAACAGTATATTAGTAAGTATATAACAAGAAGGACACTTAATTAGAAAACTAAACCTGTATCAAAATATCTGAAGTATTGACCCATGACTCCATAGCAGTTCAGTTGTTTATATCAAAATTGCTAGATTTCATTAAACAAAATTCAATATATTGCTCAAAAAAGCATTTTCAAGTCAGATGGAGCAGCTGCCCATTACAAGAACAAAAACAACTTTCCCAATTTGTGCAATTCCATGTCCAAGTATGGATTGGAAGCAGAAGGGCACTTTTTTGCAAAGTCTCATGTGAAAGTTCCATGTGAGCTATAGGTGGTACTCGCAAACAATTTGCAAAGAGAGCAAGCCTTGCTCAAGATTATGGAAACACAATCAAAACTCCTCGGGAACTATGCGACTGGGCAGCTGGATAGGCGAACTTTTAGGCAATGAAATTGCCTTTATTAAGAAAAAATTTCGTCCAATTCCAAAAAAGTATTTTTTTTAATATTGACTTTAAATTTTACAATATTTCTTTAGCGTGTAAGAATCGATTTTAAATTTCTAAACGGTTTTCTAAAAGTTACTCAAACATAACTTTTTTGTAAATGTTTTATTGTTTGAGTAATATTGATTTATAAAAATCGATCATAAAACTTATGCTCTTTTCAAGTGACAGTCTAGATAATTTTTTAAAAACAAAGTTTGCAAAGTTGCTTGAAAGGACATATTCTACCCACCCACAAATTTTCATTGGATTCTGAGAGGTTGCTGCCAATCACGAAGACGAGTAGGCGTGAAATTCGTCTGCTGATAATTGATAGTGCTTCTATAGGAATAACAAATCTGCTATTCGTGAAAACAGTGTTTCAAATATGAATTTCAAGCAATGACTTTATTTGCATTTAAATAACCAAGTCCATTGCGTAAACAATTTGATATGTTGCTATCAAATTCGGGAGATTATTGGTGCGCACAATGACTCATTACAGAATAGTGAACACAGGTGGTCGGCAAGGCTCAAACCGAGGGGCGCATCAGTTATGCACTTTCGATTCAGCCTCACGTATTAATAAGCACATTGGGGCATTTTTCGAACATTTTTTAACGCATTGACGCACTTTAGTACGCATTCATGGCACATTTTTAGCGCATTTGATTTATTTGTGCATTCTTTTGCGCATTGAAATGCGCTTGTGTACTTGTCAACGCATTTTTCCAATTTATTACACATTTTCGATTCAGTTATATATGTAATGATTCACCCCTCAGCTCAAACAATAGTGTGAAAGTGGATAAAGAGATGCAATGTTTTTCTGCTATTTCGTGTTATTTCAAATTATGTATTAAGCCTCTCAATTGGAATGAAACTATGGAAATACTGAACCTGTTACAATCATGTATGATTCCGCAGTCATAGAAGGTGCGTAGTAATTGATTTGAAAGATAAATGAATTAAGCTTAAATATTGTGGACAGTCCACACTATGATGTATTTTGGGAAGAGGAAGATGGAGAGAGAGAGTTGGCTAGAACACATGCTCTATATACATTTAAAAAAAAATTATGGACAAAGAACCACATGGGGAGGGGTCTGAAAATCCCAAATTTGGTCCATTTGGCTCTCAAAAATCTGTTATTTAATAAAGAGACAGCGTTGTGTGTAGGGTAGGGAACGGCTTAATCAAGGGTCACTATTTTAATCAGTTTTTGGGAAATAGGTCTAAATTTCCAACATTTTCCAAATGATTTCACTTTTAATGATACGATCATAAGCTCTTTCTACCGGGCTTATGATTCGATGCTTAAATCATGATTGATTACCAATTTATTACTGTGATTTTGAAGATATAAAGTACATCATCTCGAAAACCATATGTTTCTTACCAGCTGAAGAAATTCGCTCAAACTTTGCCTTTGTGTATTTTGCATTTAATCGCGTGTACCGGAAGAGCATGTCTTCATCAGCTCTCTCTCTCTCACAGCTATGCTTGTTGTCAGAACATTGAGTTAAATTGATTGCACTCTTAGATAATCTGAAATCACTATTTATTTTATGTTTCTTCCAGCCATTTGAGGTTGATCTATGCTTGTGATTACACTCAGTAGCAAAAAAAAGCCGAGCAAAATTTTGCTTCCAAAATACGCGTTGTTCAACCTTCTGTAACTTTGTCAATTATCAATATATTTGGCTGAAATTTTGACAACACTTTTTGCATTAACAGTTCAGCATGGTAAATATCGAGTGAAAGCGAGAAATACTCATGTTGGAGCGTCAACTTTGACGTCATCAACATAAAATTTTGATCACATAAGGCGTATACATTAGTTATAGTGTTGTCAAAATTTCAGCCAAATATATTGATAACTAGCTGAACCCGGTGCGAGCCTTGCAACGCATGCGACTTAATGAATGGAAAATTAATAGAATTGGCGCGTTTATGGTTTTTGTTCTGAATGAATCTGGTTAAAATATTTTTGTTTGTTTGTGTGTGTTATTTATGCAAAAAAAAAGGTTTGTGTTATTAATTTAACCCTTGGACCAGTAGTTTCAACCGGTTTCGCTTTCTGCGAAGAAGCATTTCAAAGACAAACGAAGCCGTATCCTATTAGTTTGTACGTAATTTTCTCTTGCAATTCTTGACTTAAAAGGGGTTCAAACTTCCATCAGAATATACTTCTTACCCGAGAAATACACATTTTGTTTTTTAATTGCATGGATAATACTCATGTTTGGTTCAAATGTCTATTTCATTGGTTTTAGAGCCCTTCTTCACCCTCTCCAGAAGGACGGCGTCTTGAACCACCTCGAAAATCCTGCCCAAAAATCCCCACATGTTATAGTTTTTTCCAATTGAAGAACTCCAATTCCAAGAACTCGAGCTTTGCAGAAATTTGTGTTTCATTTGTATGGAAGTCCTCCCCTTCCAGGCGGGGAAGGAGCTTCGAACCATCATAAGAACCTTCTCTGGCCTCAACAACCCCTACATATAAGTTTTCATAATAGTGTTTGGTTAACATTTGTGTCTAATTTTCATGAGAGCCAACCCCTTCCAGAGAGGGGAGGAATCTCAAACCTTCATAAAAACATTTCTTGGTTCCGAAAACCCCCACATCCAAAATTTGGTTCCACTTGTTCGATTAGTTCTCGAGTTATGCAGGAATTCGTGTTTCATTGGTATAGGAACACCCCTTCCAGATGCGGGAGGGGTCTCGAACCATCATAAGAACCTTTCTCGACTCCAAAAATCCCTGCATAAAAATAGTCATACCTGTTGGGATAATTCTCATATTTGGCTCAAATACGTGGTTCATTTGTATGAGAGCCCCTTCTTTCAAAGAGGAGGGGGGTCTTAAACCACCGTCGAAACATTTCTTGCCTACAAAACCTCCACATGCCATATTTGGTTCCATTTGTTTGATTAGTTCTTGAGTTATGCAGAAAATAGCTTCTCATTTGCATGGGAGCCCCCCTCTCTAAAGGCGGGAGGGGTGTCGAACTATAATAAGATCTTTTCCCGGACCCAAAAACCTCTGCAAACAAATTTTCAAGCGGTAGGGATAGTTCTCATGTTTGGTTTGAATTTGTGTTTCATTTGTATGAGAGCCTCCCTTTTTAGAGGGAGGAGGGGCTTTGAACCACCATAAAAACATTTCATGCTTTAAAAAACTCGTCCATTCCAAATTTGGTTCCATTTGCTTGATTAGTTCTAGAGTTATGCAGAAATTTGGGTTCCATTTGTTTGAGAGCACCCCCCCCCCCTTCCTCCTCATATGACGGAAGAGTCTCAAATCACCATAGAAACGTTTCTCTCCTTCAAAAACTTCCAAATTCTAAATTTGGTTCATTTACTTGAATAGTTCTCGAGTCATGCAGAATAGTGTATTTCATTTGTATCGGAGCCCTCCCCCCCTTTAGGATGGGAAGGGGTTTCAAATCAACATAGAAACATTTTTTGTCTTAAAAAACCACCACATGCTAAATTTCGTTCCGTTTGCTTGATTAGTTCTCGAGTTATGCAGAATATTGTGTTTTATTTGTATGGGAGCCCCCCCTTTTTATGACGAGGAGGGTTCTCAAGCTACAATAAAAACCTTTTTAGCCTTCAAAAACTCACACATGCTAAATTTGGTTTCTTTTGCTTGATTAGTTCTCGAGTTGTGTAGAAATTTGTGTTTCATTTGTATGGGAGCCCCCCTTTTCAGAGGAGGGAGGGGTCTCAAACCATCATAAGATTATTTCACGGCCCCAAAAATCCCTGCATACAAAATTTCACGCCGATCGGTCCTTCCACTCGCGAGTTAAATCGTGACAAAGGAAATCCCAACTCATTTTTATTTATATTGATTGACAAAGTTACAGAAGGTTGAACAACGCGTATTTTGGAAGCAAAATTTCGCTCGGCTTTTTTTTTGCTACTGAGTGTATATTGTCCATCATCTGGCACTATCATATGCAATAAAAAAAAAATGTTTCGGAGCTCTCCAATAGTAGCCAACGATAAATAATGCTTCGCTGTTGAGCGGCAGCTATGGCATCACTGTTGCTTTTGAGAGAGCCCATGTTTCCTCTCTGCTTTGTTTACCATGGATAATGCGCACCGGTATTGTACCGTAAAGCCCGCTGTCTCTTGCATTTGTTTGTTTTTAAACGAAGCATCCCGTTTGTCGTCACAGTCACTTTGGGTAACATTTGCGTGAGAGTAAATGAAATAAGAAATACACATTGCCAGTCAAATCATCAATGACAAACTAAAAGTTCGGTCATGTACAGCTGCCTCATAACCTGCTAGTAGACGAGTTTGTGATCGTAGCAATCGACATGTTTTGGTTGATTGTTTTCGAAAGCGGATGGGTAAAACGAAGGAGAGGATTGAGGAAATTGACGTTTGCAACAAATCGTGAACTGGCGTATTTCATTTGCCTTCGCCCGTAATTGCACTCCTATAATATTGATAGTTTATGTACAGATTATGGAGCTGAAGAAAATATTTTTTTGATCGGAAACAATCCGCATAGTTTTAAAACGTCCCTGCAATTGGGAACTTTATTCCATGGCTATGACATTTTCTGAGTCTAATGCTCATTGCTGAAGGTATGTGCCGATAGACCAGAAGTAAGCAGAGGGATTATTGTCTAAATAATGGCAGTTCTAATTATAGATTACATACAGGTTCATCAAATGTCTCAGGTGCTGAATGAACTGCTTAAAACACGTCCCGTACCCTATGTGACGAAAGGAATGCTGAAACTTGCTTGACTCAAACTCTTTAGATCAAATTGGTTGTTGGTTCGATGATATTGGTTCCGTCGATACGCTGGATGTAGTTTTGTCCACAGGTTTTTTTTTTCCATGGGACAATCAGCAGAGTTTTTGCTTATAATTTTCATGATACATGGATCTGCCGACTTTAACTCAGAGCTGGAGCGGAAGTACATGTTTTTCAATTTTGAACTTAGTGATTGAACAAAATTCGATTTGATGACTTTAAGGAAGATAGTTTGACTGTATGTGGGTTTTCGAGCCTCTATTGATGATTGGCTGTATGTAATATAGTTCATAGTTTATGGCTTTGATTTTTGGGATCTTCAACATATAGAGCGTTGTGTAGGATGTATGCACTCGCGATGTCGAGAATATTGTTTGGCGAACCTAAACTAAAATGTTGATCAGTAATAAATGTTCTGGCTAGCTGCAGTTCCTGTATTGTGATGAGACGGCTGCTGGGGATATCTACTAATCTAGCTAATGTTATTGTTTCTTCAGTTGTTATGTCTAAATGTTCGATAAGCTTGTCTATATTGAATAATAAATTGACGGAATACATTCTATCGTTAATTCCGTTGGAAATGCTGGAGATGAATAATGACAAGGACATTGACATGTTATGAATTCTGTTCTCAAATTGCTTGTTGATTTGAATTTGTTCATTGTTTTGATCTATTAAATAATTGGTGGTTACGTTAATAATTCGCAAGGCTTCCATGTCGGAACTTCCCGAGATGTATTTCCGTGCTGAGCCTAAAGCCTCCCATCTCTCCTTCCGTACTGATTTAGTTTGTTTTAATTTCCTATATGTTTCGATAAATTTTCTAACTTTGAGTTTGATCAAAGGTGCTAGTAAATCATATTTAAATGCTCTTTCTTGAACTATTGACTGTACTTGGTCTATTGCACTCTGAATAGCATCTGTATCCATGTTATGTAAAATCCTAAGATGGCTATTACTGAACATAGCTTCGCCTATCGACACTACTCCAAGAGAGTTCTGTCCAAGATCATGAACATGTATAAATTTGGAAGTCGCTGTCACCAGAAAACATAGTCTGAAATGAAGATGGTCAGATCTCAGTTATAATTTAATGTTTGTCTTGTGTGTTTTTAGGTTTCGGTGGTCGGTTATCATTTTCTTGTTTTGTTGTATTACGTCTATTAATCTAAATCGGCGACCAAAGGGGTGTGGTTTTGCCCTTCCTTTGACCATTATCTGATTATCGTCTATGTTATGGTATTTCCATGTGTCAGTTGCTACTGTTCTTTCGTTGTGTTTATTTGCTGTTAGTTTGATATTGTCTCAGTAGTTAGTAGTAGTTTGATATTGTCTCTTGCGGTCCTGTATGTTCTTTTGCTTCGCAAGATTAATTTCGGCGGCATCAAGCGATGAACACGTTCCGAAAAGAATTTCGCGAAGCTTGAGGGCGGTGATTATAGCTAATCCCTCGTAAAGTGTGTAACTAACGGACCATAAGGGTCTCGTTCAAAATCCCCTAACCTCTGGTCAAGCCACGAACAATGTCTGTGTCGACTTACTAACGGTACGACCGGATCACGACCTCTTCAATTAATTACTGGCCTCAGCGTTGGCAATTAGGAGAACCAGGGATACGTGAGAGTAGCCTTAAAAGTTGTGAACAAAACCACTATTGCAAAAGCAATTAACTTAGAGTTTTTTTCCGCAAATTTACTAAGCTGGTTCGTACTATAGTACAATAATCTGATTTCACTTTTTAATTTGCACTTGCCGAAAATATTACCACTATTCCTACTTCGCTATTCCAGGTAAAAGAGACCGACCAAGAGGATCAGGCGGTCTTATATATCATTCCTGATCTCATCCATACAAAAGGATCATCCGATCGAACGTTCGATATATGACCTCATCGCATACATCGGGCCACGTTCTTTTCAATTTGCGCCAGATGTAGTCGAGTAGCTGATGCACTGTTGTAGGTAGCAGTTTTATCGACGATATTTGTAGAGATGCGAGTAGTGAGCTTCCCTTAGCTAGCTAAGTTCGAATTTCGTAGGCTATCCTAGCTCCTGATTGGTCAACCGATTTGAACGTGGTCTCATTTGACGACACACCGAGTCCTTTTGCCGTGCTGCAAGTTTCCTCTTTTATCTATCGTGTTGAAAAACGTTGCATAAGGACGAAACTCAAATTTGGTTGCCAGAAACTCAATTTCAGTCAAATTTTAAATTTAGAACGTGAAATTCGATATATTTTTGGATGTTATGAATTATATAAATCAAACAATTCTTATGTGAATATTTACATTTACTGACAATATTTCTTTGTATGAAGTTGACCATTCAAACCTGGTATTAGTCAACCAGGCTCGAACATTTTTTACTCAATTTACTGCGTAAATTTTTAACAGCAAACCGTTGGAAAAACAACGCCGCCTAGTCTAGGTTTCACCAAACTAAAATTGACAGACTATCATATCTCGAGGCGGGCAAGTGGCGCCATCAACATACGATTTACCAAAACTAATGAAATCGAGCTGTAATTTTAAAATGGCAGTCACAGAAATTTACACGTGGAGGGCACTCCAGCTTGGATGTCTATTCTCTGTGGCATATATACTCGCATTGTATACTATCTCTTTCGGAGCGAAGATACAGTTACTATAAAGGGTCAAAAAACCTCTTAATGATATCCTTTAATTCATCGTCCAAATACTTGTCTCTGTGGAACACATGATGTACAAACCCAGGCAAAATCTTACACATGATATGAGGACTCTTCTTTGTATCTGAAGTGACCATGATTATAATCTGGGTTTTGAATTGGTTTACGATTTCCGGGCCGTAAATCTTATAATTGGGATAGCAATCATTCCTTAGCTCGTCAAGATTCACTTCAATAGATGGGATTCTTGACAGACCATCTGCCACCACATTCTGTTTGCCCCTTTTATAAATTATGTTAAAGTCATACTATTCTAAGTATAACCGTTGACGTGTTACTCTTCCAGTAGCATCAGTCAACTTCAACTCTTTCGTTAGGGGTTCATGATCGCCGCGAAGAGATTCAGACCTTATTTGGAACGATAGACCTTTCATAATGTACGAATGGTCTTTCGTACAAATAAGGTCGGAATCCCTTCGCGCGAAATAGATGGTAGAAGTTCTTTAGCCGTCGCTGGATATTTCGCTTTCTGCTTCCTAAAGATTTCTAGAAAGGTAGGCTATTGACCTTTTTTTTCTATTACCTATTTCACAAAGTACGGCTCCAATACTGTACACGTTTACTGTCCGCTCGACCACTGTGTTGGACTACTGCAGTTTCGAAGATAGAATTAACGTTTTTAAATTTTGGTGCACTATTTTCGATCTGTTCGTAGTGGTTCCCAACGTCGATGAAATACTTTGGAGGTGTTAACACTAAACAGTATTTATGCTGTGGTTTTCTTTAAAAAAACACCTTCACTTATTAATTTTGATAACACTTTGAACGAATTGTTTTGAACGTACCATTCCGTATACCAACACTATTACCTCACTCTTCCGGGCTGATATAAGTTTTAAAAAAGGCCCTTGACCCTATTCGACCGCCGCTTTTATAGCGATGGATGAGTCAGCTCAATTGAAGCTACACCATCATTGAAACTCATCATAATACATGGATGACGATACTGGCGACTCCACGGACCCTTGTCTAGCCAACAAATCTTTCGACTGTCTTAGGCTAATTAAGGTATTGAAATTAAAATTAAAGTATTGACTTTCCTCTCAACTGGCCCGAGAGTGGTTTCGCTATTTTTCAAAAATTTGTATAAACCGCTTATAATAGCTGACGGTTCCTAAGAACGATTTCAATTCTCTTGGCGTTTTTGACAAAGGCCAATTCAAGATCGCTTCAACCTTTCTATGGTTCGGTTTTACGTTAGTTTAGTTTT
>JASCZW010007069.1:0-74994 GCA_034211315.2 Aedes japonicus | reverse complement strand
CTCTTCCTTCGACGTCACTTTGATAACTGAAGTGGTAATCTCGGCAAACATACTTTTGCATATAAAAACTAATAAATGATACATTAAAAACATAAAATCGTTCCACAAAAAAACGCATTCATGACCCATAAAACTCTGGTCAATATCCATAATAAAATGGATATGATCCATAAAATATATCAATGTGATCCATAATTTATACTAAATTTAGCAATAAAATGTCAAAAATGTACAGTTATATATCTAAAGGGCGATACGGTCAAAATTTGGTCAATATCAACTTGACGTATTTCTTTCAATTTTGCATTTAAAAAACCTGAACACCCCTCATTTTGAAGGTGTGTGTGTGTAGAATGTTGTTCCTATTTTGATTTTGGAATTCACTCTTCAGTTGTCAAAATACCGTCCAAGCAAGAAGAGCAGCGTATCAAAATTTTGCTCGCGCATCGCGAAAATCCAAGCTACTCGCACGCAAAGTTGGCAAAATCGCTAAAAGTTGCCAAATCAACCGTTACAAATGTAATTAAAGTGTTTGGGAACGTTTGTCGACAGCCAGGAAGTCTGGATCGAGGGGAAATCGAAAACCGGAAGCCGCTGAGACGACAAAGAGAGTTGCCGGTAGTTTCAAGCGAAACCTAACCTATCTCTCCGAGATGCCGCAAATAAGCTGGGTGTATCGTCTACAACCGTGCATCGAGCCAAAAAACGAGCCGGACTATCGACTTACAAGAAGGTAGTGACTCCAAATCGCGATGATAAACAAAATACGACGGCCAAGCGCGATCCCGGAGGCTGTACACGACGATGCTGACGAAGTTTGACTGCGTGGTAATGGACGACGAAACCTACGTCAAAGCCGACTACAAGCAGCTTCCGGGACAGGAGTTTTATACGGCAAAGGAAGGGAAAGGTAGCAGATATTTTCAAGCACACGAAACTGTCAAAGTTCGCAAAGAAATATCTGGTTTGGCAAGCCATCTGTACCTGTGGCTTGAAAAGCAGCATTTTCATAGCTTCCGGGACTGTCAACCAAGAAATTTACGTGAAAGAGTGTTTGAATAAACGTCTGCTGCCTTTCCTGAAGAAACACGGTTGTTCCGTACTGTTTTGGCCGGATTTGGCATCTTGCCATTACGGTAAAAAGGCCATGGAGTGGTACGCCGCCAACAACGTGCAGGTGGTTCCCAAGGACAAGAACCCTCCCAACACGCCAGAGCTCCGCCCAATTGAGAAATACTGGGCTATTGTCAAGCGGAACCTAAAGAAGACCAAAAAAACTGCTAAGGACGAGCAGCAGTTCAAGGCAAACTGGCTTTCTGCGGCGAAGAAGGTGGACAAGGTGGCTGTACAAAATCTGATGGCAGGGGTCAAGCGTAAGGCCCGGCAATTCGGATTTGGAAAAGCGGAAGCCTAACTGAATATTTTTCCTGAATTTTATACTAATTGAACTTGAAAAAGAAATTTAATTTGATTTTTAAATAAACGATTTCACCGATTTACACGCGTTTTCCCTCGACCAAATTTTGACCGTATCACCCTTTATGGTATGATCAATAATATTGTACTGATTACCCATAAACATATAGCGAATGTTCCATAAAAAGTTCAATATCATTTCTTAAAGTTGTAAAATTGATCCACAGAATGTAACATTTGTGCACTAAAATACGTGCAATGATGCATAAATTATTGAAAATGTTCCATAAATAAATTGTCTATGATCCATAAAACAATTAATAATAATCTATAAACTCATATAAATGATCCGTAGCAAATTATTCTTATTGAAAATTTTCTCAACTTCAATTTTTCCAAACATTGGTTTTCAGAAAAAAAAAAAAAAGAAAAACAAACAGCTCCTTAGTTAGACACACTATATTGTACAATGTGACATAGTAGCCACGATTTGTTATGCTGTGCTCCAAGTTCTATAGAAATATCAATGTTGCCTGCTGAGCAGTTGAGGATTGAAGAACTAAGGAAATAGAAAGCAGTCGAAGTTTCCGATATCGTCTTCAAGTTAACGACTGATTCAAGCATTTACCCGGTATAATGCAAACGGAGGATGTTTTTTGTAGTTAGGTCCGACGAGCGATAGCGAGTTGGACGGCAAACGTTTGCCCGGCATAATTTTATAAAAAAATCTTAAATAACAGTTTGATCAAGCCTTAAATTTGACATGTAGGAGTAAATGCCCACATATTAATCTCATTGTTTCTTTATTAATCCTGCGATGAATCAAACTATTGGGCAGTTGAAGGATCGGTTTCGTTTTCTAATAATGTTTGCTTACTTTTAATAACAACAACAAATATTACTAACTAATCCTGTCACCTGTTCATTTGTTTAATTTCAAGTAGGATGAATTGTAAAGTGATGAATTAATATGAGAACATCTTCCTAGTTCATTACATGCGACGAGTTCTCTTTAACAAATTTATTGGGAAACATGTGTCGCAGTTGCGTCCTAACTCCCTGAACTCCTCTGAAAATTTTAAAATCTTCTAAAAAGCAATCCTTCTTTACTAGCAATTTTGAGCCGCATCGCTAAAGAAACGGACATGTTAATAGATCTGAGTAGTAGCGCAGTCAAGGATCGATTTCCCCGAAGCAAAATTAAAAAATATAAACCTAACATTGTAATAATTCTGGCACAATTTATGGATCCACATATTATTTAAATGCCCAAAGTTTATTTCTTATGGGCCATTTAGAAGCTTGTGGTTAATTTTTCAAAACTATCATGGATCATTGACGATTGGATCAATAATTTATTGATCATGTATATATTTAAGTTCACAAACGTTACATTCTAGGGATCAATTTTACAACTTTAAGAATGATATTGAACCTTTTATGGAACATTTGCTATATGCTTATGGAGTAATCCGTACAATTCTATTGATCATACCCTAGATATATAACGGTACATTTTTTGACATTTTATTGCTAAATTTTATATAAATTACGGATCACATTGATAAATGTTATGGACTCATATCCATTTTATTATGGATATTGACCAGAGTTTTATGGGTCATGAATACGTTTTTTATGAAATGAATTTCAATTTTTAATGGATCATTTCTTCAGTTTAAAGGTGCAAAACTTAGGGCTGCCGTTAATCTCAAAATCAAAATAGAGGCATGATGCTTCACGCACATCTTCAATATGAGGGTGTGCAAACTTTTTTTCGGGTCCTCCCTTAGCTCAGTCGGTAAAGGCGCAGCTACAAAGCATCACCATGCTGGAGGGGCTGGGTTTGATTCCCGGTCTGGTCTAGGAATTTTTCGTTAAGGAAAACTTCTCGGCTCCCTGGGCATAGCGTATGATGGTACTTGCCACACAATCATACTAATGCAAAAATGGTAACTGGCATCCAAAGCTCTCAATTAATAACTGTGAAGTGCATTTAGAACACTCTAAGTAGTGAGCAAGCAATAAGCAATTATGAAAGCAATAAAGCTTGAAATGCTAAAGAAGAAGAAGCATTTTTTAAGGCACGATAAAGGAAATGCGTCAAGTTTAAGTCGTCCAGAATTTTTATCGAAACACCCTTTATTACCGCGTTTGTGACTGATCGTATTTCACTTGGAACATATCAGATCACTCGGTTCAAATTTCAAAATGCCGATGCACCAGTGACCAGTGACGAAGAAGGCAAGTCAGTGGAAGCAGTTGTCAAGGACTTTACGCGGATGATCTTCTGTCAGGAGCGGACATAGTCGAATCCGAAATCGAGATACGTCGTCAAATTACCGCAATGCTCAAGTCTGCCGGTTTTCTGATGAAGGAATGAGCGTCAAACGTACCAGAAGTTTTGATAGACGTCCCAACTGAGGATCTCAGCAATAAAACCCCTTCAAGATCTGCAAAGACGATCAGTTGGTATCAACGTTGGGACTAATCTGGGATACAATAACGGACATGCTTTGCTTTAGTCGTAAAGATGCCACTTGCTGGACCGATTCTTACCAAACCCAAAGTGATCTCCTACATTGCTGAGATCTTCGATCCCCTGGGCCTGTTCGACCGTGTGACATGCGTAAACAGGCAACAATCACCGTAAGAGTGGTATCGACCACTTCCATCAACATTGCAGATCGAATGGAAAGCGTACCATGCGACACTCAAGGTTCTATCCGAACTACGAATTACTCGATTCGTCTCATTCGCTACTGAGCCTAAGATTCGATTGCATTTGTTTTCCGATGCATCAGAGTCAGCATACGGGGCATGCTGTTTCGTTCGATCCGAAAGTAGCAGTCGGATCCTGGTTCAACTACTGACGGTCAAGTCAATGGTTGCACCAATCGCCACAAAGCACTCCATCCCTCGACTAGAACTCTGCACCGCTGTTCCATCTACAAGACTCTTTCAAAATATAGAACACTCGATTAGGTTCAACGCTGATGTTTTCTTCTGGTCAGACTCCACTACTGTACTACAATGGCTTGATTCATCACCAAACCGCTGGTGGTTTGTTGCAAACCAGGTGTCAACGATCCAGTCGAATACGGAGGGACATTCCTGGAGACACGTTGCTGGTACTGAAAATCCAGCTGATGGCTTATATCGTGGATTATCACCTAAAGCGCTTCTAAATCAGTCAAGATGGTGGAAAGCACCGTCATGGTTGTCACAGCCTTCAAATTACTGACCACATGGGAGAGTTCTTGAAGACGAATCACTGTCAACTGCTGAAGAAGCGCATAAAGTCGCGACAACAATACGTACCGTCGATCGATTTCGTAACACGCGTGGGTGCGAAGTTTGTTTTGTGCCTTCAACATCGATTTTATCGATAAGTGTGTAGTGTGGTGTCTGATTGGTGATCCGTCTTGTTCCCGTGGTTTGATGCGCCGCCTCGGCTTATAGCGGGAAGTAAAACCTTCGGTGGCCGGCAATACGAGTTCCACGCTCGAACAGATAGGATGAAACCCCGATACGGGAGCTCTGGTACGCAAAACCGTGACTTCTCTAGGTTGATCGAAAGGTCGGCTTCGTCAATTGCTAGCGATGACTGTGTCGTCTAGATAAACCAATAGGTTTGGTTCCAGTTCCCCATGCTGGGACCCATTAGTCCTAACAGTGTCGCAGGACTGTTCACCATACCGAAGAGTGAACTGAAACAAACCACGTCCAAATACCCAAAACGCAGTAAATCGGGGAGAATCGGGGTTTAATGGTATTTGCCAAAAGGCTTTCGAGATGTCTATTGTAGACAAATACTTTGACGCTCCCAATCTCCCTTTGATTCTGTCCTGATGAGGTAATGGGTATGCGTCGCTTCTGGTTCGCTCGTTCAGCTTTCGTGCGTCTAAGCACATTCGGATCTTAAGATTTTCGGCACCATCCCTCCAACAGTTTTCTTTCACGACTGGCATTCAACATTGCTCAATCACTTTTTGACCTCTCCACCACACCGGATTCGATCCATTTGTCGAGTTTCTCATTGGCGTTCTTCTGTACCTCTGGCGACCAGGGATACGGATTCAGCCGTACCGGTTTTGCATTCTTGAACTCTTCACTGAATTCTATAGTGTGGGAGATGAGTGGAGTGACACCTAACATATCCCTTTTGTTCGGATTAACGAGGTTCAACTGTGCGGTGACACATCCCCCGGCATAGCGAGAATGACAACAACGCGAGCTGAGTCATTGTCACGGTGAAAAGCATAAACGTCATAGCGGACAATTGGCAGAGTGGACATTCATTATCGTTGGTTTCTATCTAAAAGTATCATTTAGTAGATCATTATCAGTATTTTTTGTATTTGAAGGATTGTAGGAGAAAATTAAAGATATTCAGGTCTATTGTGGTAGTGGGTAAGTGAATTTGGGAATGGTATAGGCTGAGAACTATTTATGAATATTTTGATAACGTGTTAGGTTGAGCGGCTGTAGCTTGGTCGGAGGTGACTTTGATATCCGGATCAGAATTCCTGTTATACGAATGTAAGCTTTATTATTTGATTATATAGCGGTCTAAATTAATCATAAAATCCCTACAGTGGAACCCAGAGATCATTGTGTGAGACAATTGGGAAGGAGCAAAGTAAGGGGAAAATTAATGTAAGCGATTGTGAAACCTAACCTTAAATGCCATGAATTATATAATGCTTTATACTGTTACAGCTTTGAGCGTATCCACAAATCGCTCCAGAGAAGTTTTCTTGTTTTGTCCTATAATCCGAACAATCTCAAAGATTAATTTCGGAGTTTCGCACGATGGTTGAGAAGCAGCCTCTAGACGACACCTACTGCCTGTGTGAGATATGCCAACAGTCACCCTCCGTTGACCACGGGATGGTAGCATGTGACGATTGTGGAAAGTGGTTCCATTATATGTGCGCAAAGGTGGATGAATCCATCGAGGATCATACTTGGTACTGCCCGAGATGTTTGCACGTTAGGTCCCGTCGGCATAGAGGTGGTAGTTCTACATCGTCACGTCGTAGGTGCATGGAGTTGGAGCTCAAACGGCTGGAAGAAGAGTACTCATTACAGCAAGAATATATGAGAAAGCGTTATGAAGTGATGGCCTCGTATATCGAAGACGAAGAGGGAAATGACAGTCAGGACGGTAGTTCAGTGACCGACGGCGCTAGCAGGACAAGAAAGTGGATCAAAAGTCAGCGAGAAGCGCAGGGGAATTTGCATCCCGATGAGGCTTATAGTCTGCATGAGATTCCGCCAGCAGGTCCCAGCAAGGCTGGAAGACACGAAGATGTCCGTTCAGTTACCCCTTTTGGCCGTCCAGAATCAAGAGTGACTTTACGAAAGACTGTTGTAGCCGTACCAACGGCAGTTCAACTTGGAAGAAATGCTCCGCACCGTGCACCATCTCTACCGGAACCTCTGAACTCGACACTAAATCCCCACGGGCTGGGGAGGAGTCACAATGAAGCTTCATTCCGAGAAGGGACATCAGTGATATCTGAGCTACTGCAATTCGGCCCATCTGGTATGTCCGCAATGGAGCAACGATATACTGAGCATGCTAGAAATACGGGTCGGCAAACAACAGTGGGGAGAAATCAGTCATTAGTACCGCGAGTCGAGCAACATTCGCCAGTGGTGGCGCCTATAGTTGGTCCAACTCAAGCTCAGTTGTCAGCGAGGCAAGTGTGGCCGAAAAAGCTACCGACATTCTCGGGAACGGCAGAAGAGTGGCCCATCTTTATCAGTTCGTATGAGAACTCGAATGCAGCGTGTGGATTTTCTGATGTGGAGAACCTCATAAGGTTACAGGAAAGCCTCAAGAGTTCCGCATTGGAGATGGTTAGAAGCAGATTATTGCTACCTGCAAATGTACCAAAAGTTATCGAAACTTTACGTCGAGTTTACGGCAAACCGGAAGTTCTCATCCGTTCGTTGATCTCAAAAGTGAGAATGATCGATCCTCCAAAAGCGGATCGATTAGATACCGTCATAAAATTTGGAATTGCCGTACAGCAATTATGCGACCATTTGGATGCCGCTGATCAGCAAGATCATCTTCGAAATCCCGTGCTGTTGGAGGAGATGGTGGAGAAGCTACCTGCTAACTTCAAGTTGGAGTGGGTCCGATTTAAGAAGGGTGAAAATCACGTGTCGATTCGTACGTTCGGAAACTTTATGGAGAATCTGGTAGATGAAGCTAGTGAAGTAACCCTGTTGAATGCTGTGTCGGAGCCCATAGTCAAACCGGAAAGCAGGAAGCAGTCCACGAAGTCAAAGGGATTTGTACACACGCACAGTGAAACAGCCACGGTAGCTGAAGTTCCTATTAAATCGGAGCCAAGCAAAATAATAGACGACAGACAGTGCGCGACATGTTCTAAAGTCGGTCACTTCGCGCGGAATTGTGAATCGTTCAAAAAATTGAAACCTCATGAACGACTTCGGCTGGTAAAGGAGCGTAAACTTTGCACTGTATGCCTATACAACCATGGAAATATGCGTTGCCGAAACAAGATGCACTGTAACGTACAGGGATGTAACGCTAAACATCATGCATTACTACATTTCGCCGAGAAACCGGAAGAATTAAACTGCATGGTACATCAAAGGATCAATAAATCGTCTGTTGTATTCCGCGTGGTACCAGTCATCCTCATCAGTGGGTGTAAGGAAGTAGCAACCTTTGCTTTCCTCGATGAGGGCTCGTCCAGAACGTTACTGGAAAGTAGTGTGGCGAGAAAACTGGGGCTCAAAGGGCCTGTGAGGCCGTTGGATCTGAAATGGACTTCGGGAGTGACAAGGACAGAAAAATCGTCGATGAACGTGCGTCTGGTGGTATCAGGTAAAGAATCAAATGAGCGACATTTACTGGCAAACGTGCACACTGTGGAACGCTTGAACTTACCAAAACAAAGTGTAAACTTCACAGATGTGGTATCAAGGTTCAAACATCTGAGTGGATTATTCATCAGTGACCAGGAAGACGCGGAACCGACAATCTTGATCGGTTCGGACAACCTGGACTTGATGGCACCGATTGAGTCAAGAATAGGAAACACGGGAGAACCAGTCGGTCTACGTTGCAAACTTGGGTGGACAATTAGCGGACCAGTAGCCTCAAGTGCCTCGGAAGGGTACTGCGGTGTGCATGAATGCGACACGTCGATAAATCAATCACTGAAGAATTATTTCGCAATGGAAGAAGCAGGTATTTCCTGCCCCTATCGTCTGGAATCGGAGGAAGACCAGAGAGCTCACAACATTTTGGAGCAAACTACCAAGCGGGTGGGAGATCGGTTTGAAATCGGGCTTTTATGGCGTAGTGACAACGTTCAGATGCCAAATAGCTATGCGATGGCATATCGGCGGATGCAGAGCTTAGAGCGACGCTTCAGGATGGATCCAGACTTGCAGGACAGCGTCATTCGGGCGATTGAGAATTTCGTTCAGAATGGATATGCTCACAAAGCGACACCAGAAGAACTTCGTAGCAGCGAACCAGGACAAGAATGGTATCTGCCGTTAAACGCGGTTGTCAACCCGAAGAAACCAGGGAAGGTGAGATTAACGCTTGATGCCGCTGCCAAAGTAGGAGGAATCTCTCTCAACGACATGTTGTTGAAGGGGCCCGATCTGCTGGTTTCCTTGGTAGAGATAATCAATCACTTCAGAGGTCGACGAATCGGTTTCGGAGGTGACGTGAAAGAAATGTTTCTGCAGATACGAATGCGACAGCCTGACAAACGCTTCCAAAAATTTCTGTTTCGGCGAGATTCAACCCAAGATCCAGACGTCTATATTATGGACGTCGTCATATTTGGTGCAAAATGTTCGCCCTGCTGCGCCCATTTCACGAAGGACACAAATGCGCGGGAGCATGCGGGTAGTTTTCCTGCTGCTGCTGACGCCATCCTAAATCGACATTATGTCGATGACTATTTTGATAGCGCCGATAGCGAAGACGAAGCTATTCAACGGGCACTTGACGTACGGCAGGTTCATTCGTTTGGCGGATTTGAAATACGCAATTGGGTGAGTAATTCATCCAAGGTACTTGCCGCGCTAGGAGAAGAAGGTAAATCAACGAAGACATTTACCTACGACAAAACGATGGAATCCGAACGAGTATTAGGGTTGCTCTGGCAGCCTAGCGGGGATGTGTTCACCTTCTCTATGGGGTTGAAGGAAAAATTGATTCCGTATCTCTCCGGAAAGGAGCGACCCACGAAGCGCATTATTCTTCAAATTGTCATGAGCTTCTACGATCCGGTTGGATTTCTTTCCCCCTTGTTGATACATGGAAAGATCATTATCCAAGAAACGTGGAGAAGCGGAACAGAATGGGATCAACCTGTGGCGGATGACGTTTTTGAAAAGTGGTTGAAGTGGACGCGGATTCTCCCGAGCATCGAGAGAGTGAAAATTCCACGATGTTTCTTCGGACACGAATCCATAAAAGACGTAACTTCGATTCAACTTCACATATTCTCAGATGCAGGAGTCGACGCTTACGGTTGTGTAGCATATCTGCGATACCAGGTCGTGGACGAGATTCGCTGTTCACTGGTGGGATCCAAGGCCAAAGTTGCCCCACTTAAGCTGACATCAACACCTCGTCTAGAGCTTCAAGCTGCGGTGATCGGAGCAAGGATGATGAACACATTACTGGTAACTCTACCCGTTCCGATTCAGGAAAAGTTCTTGTGGGTGGACTCTATGACGGTTCTGTCTTGGATACGGTCCGATAACCGTAAATACAAAACGTATGTGGCGCACCGAATTGCTGAAATATTACATACGACGGACATCAACTCCTGGAAGTATGTCCCCTCGAAGAAGAACGTGGCCGATGATATGACGAAGTGGGGGGCCGGAACTGTGGTAGATCCGTTAGGAAGATGGTTTAAAGGCCCACCGTTCCTCTATCAACCAATGGATTTGTGGCCAGACCAGCCGGAAACGAAAACAGTAGTTTCCGATGAACTACGGGCGTGTTATCTGTTTCATCACATAGCTGTGCCTCAGCACATCATCGATGTTACCCGTATATCGAAGTGGCGAACACTTTTGCGAACAGTTGCCCTGGTGTACCGCTTTATTTCGAACTGCAAACGTAAGCGGGCTGGGCTACCTATCGAAGTTGTATGTACCGACGAAAGACATAAGCCTTCCGGACCAGCACTACTGGTGGGAATTCAGCAGGAGGAAATTGCAAAGTCAGAACGTCTGCTGTGGCGAATTGCTCAATCCGACGCATTTCCAGACGAGTTAAAGATATTGATGAAGAATAAAGAACTTCCCCCGGACCAGTTGATCCATATTGAAAAATCGAGCATGTTGTACAGGGCAACGCCCTTCTTGGATGAAGACGACGTTATCCGAATGGAAGGAAGGACAGCTTCAGCTGTATATGCTAAAACATGTACAAGGTTCCCGTTATACTACCGAGGAACCATCCTATTACATCGAAGATTTTGGAGGACTTCCATGCTCGTTACGGTCACGGGTCAAAGGACATAGTGGTGAACGAAGTGCGTCAAGAATATTTCATTTCGAGACTACGAACAGCGGTTGGCAAGGTTATCAGCAACTGTGTGAAGTGTCGAATACGTAAGAGCAAGCCGGTAGCACCTCGAATGGCACCATTACCCATTCAGCGGATGCAGCCATATGTTCGAGCGTTCAGTTATGTAGGTATCGACTACTTTGGACCCATTGAAGTTACCGTGGGAAGGCGGAAGGAGAAACGCTACGTAGCACTGTTCACCTGCCTGGTAGTGCGGGCTGTTCACTGTGAGGTGGCATACAGTCTGAGCACAGAATCGTGTAAGCAAGCAATAAGACGATTTGTTCGGCGACGTGGCTCACCGGTCGAAATATTCTCAGACAATGGAACGAATTTTTCAGGGAGCCAGCCGAGAACTTCGACAGGAGATAGCAAAAATAAATCGTGACTGTTCTGATTCGTTTACCGGAGCAAAAACAAAGTGGACTTTCAATCCTCCATCGGCCCCACATATGGGCGGAGTATGAGAGCGGATGGTGCGGTCAATAAAGGAAGCGATGGTGACTTTGAATGATGGACGAAAAATGACCGACGAAATCTTGGTCACAACCTTGTGTGAAGCAGAACATCTGATCAATTCCCGGCCGTTAACGTACCCGGGAACAGAGGAAGCTGATTTGGATGCGATTACCCCAAACCACTTTCTTCTCGGAAGTACCTCAGGACAACACCAGCCATTTCAAGTACCAGTTACCTTAGCAGACGAGCTGAGGAGCAGCTACAAGCGGTCTTTGGCATTGGCAAACGAATTTTGGACGAGATGGTGCAGAGAGTACTTACCAACGCTAAATCAACGAAGCAAGTGGTATGCAGATGGGATAACGGTGAAAGTGGGTGACTTAGTTTTTGTAATGGACGACGGAAAAGGTACTGCACCAGTTCGTGGCGTTGTGGAAGAAGTCTTCGCTGGCGTTGATGGGCGCGTACGGCAAGCTGTAGTCAGAACGAATGGCGGAATTTACAGAAGACCTGTTGCAAAATTGGCGGTTCTAGAATTGGGAGATAAACCAGGTCAATGTACAACCAAAGATCTGGACCAGGGTTTATGGGCTGGGGAGTGTTCGGATTAACGAGGTTCAACTGTGCGGTGACACATCCCCGGCATAGCGAGAATGACAACAACGCGAGCTGAGTCATTGTCACGGTGAAAAGCATAAACGTCATAGCGGACAATTGGCAGAGTGGACATTCATTATCGTTGGTTTCTATCTAAAAGTATCATTTAGTAGATCATTATCAGTATTTTTTGTATTTGAAGGATTGTAGGAGAAAATTAAAGATATTCAGGTCTATTGTGGTAGTGGGTAAGTGAATTTGGGAATGGTATAGGCTGAGAACTATTTATGAATATTTTGATAACGTGTTAGGTTGAGCGGCTGTAGCTTGGTCGGAGGTGACTTTGATATCCGGATCAGAATTCCTGTTATACGAATGTAAGCTTTATTATTTGATTATATAGCGGTCTAAATTAATCATAAAATCCCTACAGTGGAACCCAGAGATCATTGTGTGAGACAATTGGGAAGGAGCAAAGTAAGGGGAAAATTAAAGTAAGCGATTGTGAAACCTAACCTTAAATGCCATGAATTATATAATGCTTTATACTGTTACAGCTTTGAGCGTATCCACAAATCGCTCCAGAGAAGTTTTCTTGTTTTGTCCTATAATCCGAACACCTTTCTTTAAATACCTTGAATTTTTTTGCACGTCCTCCAATTTCTTCTGCTGCTCTGTCCTAAGAATGACTCCTTCTTCTGGCTCACCAACGTCTACTTCAAACACATCAACTGCTTCAGGTAACTGACCATGAATTGTGGGTTCTTGAATATCTTCTAGAAGTCCATGTCTGCAATCAGTTGACGCTTCATCTTAGATGCTACCAACGTGGTGACAATCTTCGTCCGCCCGTTGAACGTGACCGACAGGTTAACGTACCCCAAAACATTTAGATGGAATACTCCCGCTGTTGATAATTTGGAAGTTTCAGCTACTTGATCAAACTTTCGCTTGCGCATCCTAAAATTGATATTTGCACTCCACTGTTCAACAGTCCAGCCAAAGCGACTCCCATAACGACTATGTCAGCAAACGACCTGTTCTCATTTTCCACACCTAATCTCAGCTAGCTAACTTCTGATACAGTTGAAGGCTTTTTCAACGGCTTTCGACGACCTTCTACGTCGAAGTTGGTCTTTTTTCGAGCAATACGGACTCTGTTCTTTGGTAAAGTCATGAAATCAAGTCCTGACAGTATCTAAAATTATGGGTTTTGCCCCGGCAGTTAAGGCATACGAAATTATTAGGATTTCGGTTATTTATTACTCTCTGCTCTAGATCTCCTCGACTCGAACCTTGTTTAGATTGATTTTTCACGATTTCCTGCTTATTCGAGTGTGGCTTAGGCACCTCTGAATCTAGTTTTCCATCAGGTTTATTGATTCAGCCCAAGTAGCACACTACGATAAAAGTTAGTTTGAGTTACTTGATTATTTATGTTATGTTATTTATGTTATCTCAAGTGAATGGCAACAAGTGTCCTACCAGAGAGGTTATTTATTAGTTATCCTGAAATCCTGCGGAATAATGTTAGTCGACTTAGTTTTATCGGAGATCAGAGATTTTTCGTCTCGGAAAATTCCAACGGCGCCGACTGGAATTGGCTCCAGACCGACTGGGGTGAGACGAAACCAGTAATAAGTGTCGTCGGTTTTCGAGTCTTTCTTTTCATTATACGAACCAAAAAGGTCTACAACACTTCACGTATACGGAACGGCACATAACCACACGATCACGAGGCCCACTTAAAAATTGATATGATTTTTTTTGCTTATTTATTTTCCGTCGGCCTATTTCGTCACATGGTGACAATCACCGACGCCAGGGAGACGACTCCACCACCTGGACCCTATCTAACGAGTCATGACTATGAACCGGGACCAACGGCTTTACTTCCCTGCCGGAGGAAGACGTTACCAAGATTTTTTCGCCTCAGAAAAACCACCGACGTCGACTGGGATTGAACCCAGACCTACTGGGGTGCCAGTAGCAGTCACGCTTACCACTACACCACCGACGCCAGCACTTACTATGATACTCTACCTTAAAACATAACGATTTCCCTGGTCCATTCGGAATGAGACCTGAAGCAATTTATTCCCGGTTTCCTTGAGCCCGGTACAAATCGAATCCAATGTAAAGAATTTCGCCAAGAATTAGGCCCATTAGCAGCATTACGATATGAGACAGCTTTAACCAGCCTTCGTCGTCTACAGCTTCTATCGGCTTGTCCCATCCCTCATGATCCGTTCTGTTCAGCAGAAACTCGTTGAAAAAGTAGTTCACAGGTCGTCTAAGCGGAACCACAACTACATCAATGGCTCGTTCTACGATAAGCTGCCCGTAGAAGTAAAGTGGTGGATCGTTTTCCCCATTGGCCGCTCTGTAGCATCCGTTCAACACCAGGACTGTCGCGTTGGCCGATAGGGAAGAAGTTTTCCTTCTTCCAAAGTATTGCACTCGATTCTGAACCGTCGAAGTTTTGTACAAATGACACGCTTTCACAGGTGTTGTACACGGTGAAATTATACAGAACACGCGTTACCCATACGACTAGCCTAAAACAATTAGCCAGCTCATCCTGTCTTCGAACTGTGTTGAAAGGACTATGGCCGTTGTTGTCGTTGGTCCACTTGGTAGTGTTTCCAGTGAAGAAGAACTGCCTCTGATTCATCTGGTTGGGATTGATTTCAATATCTGCCAAGCATGAATTTCTTATGAGCAGGGCATCGACTTGGTGGTGGAAGAATATGGCCAAAATAGCAGCTCGGATGGTTCGGGCCATACTGACGATAGTTCTTGAGATTGTGCTTTTGATGGTGCTTTATAGTTTTCCTTTGAACGACGAATGTATTACACTCCTTTGTATTTTCGAACAATGGCTGGACTATTAACGAACCGCAGGCAAGGTACTGTATCAAGTTGGAGTGAGACCACAGTGCGTCACAGTATGTATCTTCAATCGGTGGTGACGTTAGTTCATAATCAGCTCATGTTTCTATGCATGCGATGCTAGCGATAAATGATAAGAATGAAGCTATACACAATTGTTTTAATAGGCTGAAAAATAAAATATCTTTTTCCTTTGATAGGCATTTTTCCAATTATGCCTATGACCAAGCTATCTTGGTTTCTTTGCCTGTCAGTGAACCGGACATATCCCGTTCTACGTACGTACGTTCGACCGCACCACGCTTTCACCCATAGGCTTAGCAAGAGGGAAGGGGGGGAGGCAGAGGGGGGCCGTTGCCCCCCCCCTAAGTTTGGATTTTATATTTAAAATTTTGATGATTGTTTAAATTTTTTATTACTTATTTTTAACTTTTGTCATATTGCCACTTGGCCTCAATGATAAAGCCGAATAACGCGAAGTTGCCTCGATTTTGTGACCAGTTGTAGCAAAAGAGCACAAAAAGTGGACATCCATGAGATTTTTGTTAAACAGTAAAGACTAACAATTTATTACAAAACTTTTTCCTTTGACCAATTACCCAACCTGTCTAACATTACGTATCTAATTAAAATTTCTCTTATCATGTAATGTGAACTATTAGGTAAGCATTGATCCTTTTTTTCCCGCTAGCTGAAAGTTGAAAAAGCTATGCACAAATAAATTTTTAGTTCTTAATCTTGGCACTGAAAAACTGAATATGTAAACCAATGCTATACTTTTTATAAGCCAAATAATACTAGATAAAGAAACATAGTTGATAGTATGAAAGTGTATCAACGGAAAATGTTTATTTGAATTATATGGTATGGGCTAAACCGATCAATGCTACCCTGCTGATCAATGCCATCCCGTTTTTGGTACTTCAGTTTCGTTTTATTGAAAATATATGTCAATCATATCTTATAGTTTGATTCAGTGTTTTGAAATATTGTGTCCATATCCAAGAGATTTTAATCTCGTATCCGATTTTCAGACCAGTCGTTTGATAAGCGTGTGAGAAAGCAAGAGAACAAGCTAATCAGAGTGAGAAGTTGCAGTTATCTTATACTAACATATGTAACATAAGTCCTGGGAAAAATTCAAAAGCATGGTAATTGAAATCAAACAATCGGATTTCAAAATGCTCTTCAGGGTATTTTATTCTATTAATAAATCGTTGAAAACTATATTTACCATTACCATTATCTTCGATTTTACGCAGTGTACGGTGAATATGTTGAATCAGGTTCTGGACGGTGTCTGTGTCTATTTCTTTCATCTTCCGCTTGATTCGATTAACCAATTGTTGCTCATTGTTAGCTTCCCAGCCATTGTCGTACACTCGTTTGAGAACACTCCAAAAAAATTCAATTGGACGAGCCTGAGGCACGTTAGGTGGATTGTCCTTTTTCGGTACAAATGGTATGTTTTGCTCAGTTCGCCAATCTAATGTTTTTTTCGCGTAATGACAGCTTGCAAGATCCGGCCAAAACATGATTTCGTCGTCAGCGTGATATTTGTTGATGAACTGCTTTAATTTCGGCAAGCATTGGCAGATATACACGTCAAAATTGACAGCTTTGGCCTTGTTTGGGCGTATCAAAGGCGCCGAGATACCCTTCGATGACATGGCTGCCCACACTAACACCTTTGGCTCATATTTCGATTTGCTGGCATATTTAACATCTGGTGTTGTTTTAATGTTAGCAGTATAGAAACCATCGTTGCCACTCAATTCATGGTGCGAAAACGTGAAGTAAGATTCATCATCCAAAATTATGCACTTTCCATTTGCAAAATGCTCGCGACGAAGTGCACGGCGCATTTTGGTATTTTTTCGAGTTGTTGCTGTGTATATTTGGGTGCACGCTGACGTTTCCGATAGATTACGTTATGTTCAAATTGTACATAACCGAAACAATAGAGCATCGACATAACCTTTCACTGCCGATGATCGAACCAAACTCTTTTTACGTAAATTTTCTATTTTTACTACTGTGTCCTACAATCTATTTCACTTCTTTAACTAATGTCGGAATTGTCCTTGCTACCATGACCATACTCAAAAATGTCATGAACGTGGTGAATTCGACCATTTTCATGGTTATTACTGATGAAACCTACGCAGTGACTCTACTAAACCCAAAGGTGAAGCTTCACTTGGTGGACCGCAGCAACGCAGCAACTAACGATCTTTTTAATGCCTAGAAGGCAATGACTAGATTTGAGGACGTGTTTGTGCTTCGCTGCTTGTTTTTATCGAGAAAATTTGATAGTGGAAATTATTGAGTAGTGTTAAACTTTTTATTTTGATGATAATTGATGATGAAGAATTGATTGCGGTTCGCCACGAGGCTTTTGTCTGATGTGAAAACTAAGTGTTCCCGCTGGAGACGGAATTCCGAACATTCAACCTTGCGGTATGAGGAACTCGTGCTCAGCCGTGTCACTCGGAGATGTTTGGCTCATGGTCTTAGAGCAAACTCCACAATAAAAGGATGTAATCTGGAGGGCACTCGGACCTCCTTGGTTGCTCGACGTTATAACCACAACATCGGAATGTTCTGAAAATCCGGGTGAGCTCCTTCCATTTAATCCTTTTGTGTCCCACTACCATTTTTTTTGAGAATTGCTTTTGTGTATGAAATTTATATTTTTGGTGGGCTGGAAGAAGGGTGCGACTTCCGGTCCTGACAAGTTCCTAGAGACGCTGGTTTGCATTAGCATGGGCAGGGTTGCCAGTTTGACAATGTCGAGGTGAGGGGGTGTGACTGAAGATCGCGTACCTTTGAATCATATTGTCTATTTTTCATTCTCTATTATTTCAACACGCTTTGGAATCATCTTTACATTTCAAAACAATTTAACTCAAGAGTATGTAGATCAATTATTTGTTATTTGTTACTAACAATTTGTTTTAGCATTTCAGAATTTGAGATTTTTAAATACTACTTTCATAATGGACTGGCCTGTGACCGTTAGCAGTATGGAATCATATTAAAATAAATTTGTTTATTGGTGTTTTGATTAGATAAGCCATTAATTTCAGAAGTAGTCAAACTGAGCCCTTCGATCACTTATACTGTTATATTCTTGGAATGTAACGGTATTAGAGAAATATTGGGAAGGCTTTTTTAAGGATGTCTTTTGGAATAGCCTCGCATGCTTTCATACCTTGTCCCGCTCACACGGTTCCACCAACAGTATCACTCACCCGCAGCATATCTATTGACAGCAGTTTGAGCGTCGGCAAAAGAGACAGCCGCAGGAAGGGTAAGGACGAATTTCGATTCGTTCGTGTTCTTTATGGAAATTTCGCAGGTATTGAGCTTGGTAGATTAACTCTGTTAAACCTCTCCTGTCCTGATCGGTCAAGCGAGCAGTTAGTGCTTTTCGAGACTAAATGCTTTTGAGTCTAGTGTCTAAAAGTATGATTATGATCGGAGTAATTCATGTTTGACCCTTAAATGTATCGCCATCGTAGCCATTCTTGGCTCAACAGGCTTGTACCTGCCTACCAAACTCAACTCCAGGACTCGGGAAAATCTCTCCGGACACCCGGTACCCTACAAACACCGATGTTCGGCAAACTTCTGTTGGTAAACCAGTTCCACCACGAACCAGTTCCATTACCGACATGGCATTGCTGTAGACACAGTTGGAGGAGTTAAGTTCGAGGTATGATGCTACTTTCGTTCAGCTGCAATGCCATATGGGGCAAGCTTGGCCGTTTTGGGTAGGCATCATTTAGGTACCGCTGAAAAAGCAGAACACTAACCAACTAGACCTTGCAAGGGATTTTCAGACAATTGAGAGTTGGTAAGTGCTCTCAAATACGCGGAGCGAAACAGGTAATTGGTATCCTTTTTGTCCCCTGAATTAAATGAACTATATTATATGATCACATCACTTATCAAGGTGAATCCTGATCCATCGAGCCCTACCCTACTCACATAGAAAAGCCTCCTTCCTGTAACCTTTGTGGGGATGCAGAGGTAAACACGGTCCCTAATCAGCAAAGGTCACACTAACTTTCCTTCCATATTCCCAACTGATTGCAAGGACGTGTCCGGCGCCGTTATTGATTATAAAAGAAATTGAGTCACTGAAACGTGTACAGTGAGAATGGTCGGTTACTCCCAGCCCCATTCAGTTGATTCATTGTGCAATTTCACTGATTCTGATCAATCACGGAGTAGCAACTATTGATACGTGCAGTCAGTCAAGCTAAGCTAAGCTAAGAAGGCAATGACTAGATTTGACATGTATATAAATAAATAAGCCTTCTGTTGAATGAATTATTCGTTCTGCTTTTAAAAACTAAACAAGAAGGAAGTTTATTACATCTGAAGTCTGAATTCAATTTCCTAGTTCCCATCAGTCATATTGACCATGGGTGAGAGGCTCGTGGAGGAAAATTACATTTGTAAAACAAACTGTAAACAAACTCGATGGTTATCCAATACAAAAAATTCAACATGCCTGTTAAATGAATATTTTGACACATTACAGTGCCCGTTAAATTTTGGCATGGTTCCTTTTTAATGTGGTTCGATTTTGAAACATGGGAAAAATCGAAGGTTTTTGAGATCGTTTTTTTTCCAGAAAAAGTCTAGAATTGTTCAATCTAGACCGTGTAATTATCTCTCTCTCTCTCTCTCTCTCTCTCTCTCTCTCTCTCTCTCTTTAAAAATGGCTTGCCCTCCCCTATATGAAATCCTGGCTACGTTCATGCTTTCGCCCATTTAGGCCTCTGTTCTCTCAATGGCAGAAAAAATAGTTCTATTAGTAGCTAGAGCACAATTATTACCCTTTCTTATTCGAAGTAGGCCAGAATTACTCTGCCTACCCTGATGAGGTTATTATTAGGTGTCCGATTTTTCAAATGTGAACTGGCGAGCTGCGCGATTAAAACACCTTTCGTCAAATTGTTTTTGAATAATTCGTCTGTTTGTAAGGAACAGACCAGCAGCCGAATTCCGGTCAGAAATTGTCTTGAAAGAAAAGAAATTTCTGAAGAGATTTTTGAATTTTTTTTATGTTTGAATTCTTGTGATTTTTTTTCAAAAGGCATTTCAAAAGGCCTTTTTACTCATCTTACACCAAAAGAAGGGTATTAAGATCGCTTGAAAACTCGACTTTTTATCCGAGGCCCAGAAGGCCGAGTGTCATATACCATTCGACTTAGCTCGACGAACAGAGCACATCTCTCTCTCTCTCTCTCTCTCTCTCTCTCTCTCTCTCTCTCTCTCTCTCTCTCTCTCTCTCTCTCTCTCTCTCTCTCTCTCTCTCTCTCTCTCTCTCTCTCTCTCTCTCTCTCTCTCTCTCTCTCTCTCTCTCTCTCTCTCTCTCTCTGCGTTTGTGTGTGTGTGCGTGTCTGTGTGTGTGTGCGTTACATATTATGCCACATCGGTTTCTCAGCCATTTGTGAACCGATTTCAGTTCTGTTGACGGCAAACGAAAGCTACAACATTCTCATAGAAAGCTATTGATTTTTTTTCATTCG
Source organism: Aedes japonicus (assembly GCA_034211315.2). Classification (NCBI taxonomy): domain Eukaryota; kingdom Metazoa; phylum Arthropoda; class Insecta; order Diptera; family Culicidae; genus Aedes; species Aedes japonicus. The sequence continues at coordinate 54,489 of JASCZW010007069.1, read as the reverse complement.
GGCATTTCGTTACAAAGATATGAACGAAACAGTACTTGACGGCCTATTATAATAGTAATCAAACAGTTTAGTCTCCAATTATATACAGAGCTATTTGTGTACTGATTTTAGTTTTGTTAGCGTGAAATTAGAGTAAATTTTTTTTCTAAATTATTGGTCAAAATTTCATTATGATTGGATAAACTTTCATGGAGATATGACCAAAACAATACCCGAGAGCACATAATTGTGAGATGAATATATAGTTCAAAACCGAACAAGACCACTCACCCCAATCGATGCCGCTGGTATTCCTTTGTTCCGCATCTGTTGCGTTATCCCTTTATAAGGCAGTGGCAACTATGTTGCCATCAACACTTCATATTTGTTTCTCTTCAACTACTGAACATATATGGTTGATTTTTTGTCGATGACTAACTCAGGTTACCTAGAGCTTATATTATTTTTTTGAATAGTGATTGAAAAGAAATACAAGTTTAAAAGCTTTTTATTCTCGAGAAAACTGTTATTTTCAAGCAGGGGCCAAAAATCAGCTAAAATGTCCATTCAAAATGGCATTTTGGAAAATGTTTTAAATTAGATGAACAATTTCAGATCTTCTGAGTCGGGTTTTGCAGTTCTATTCATATGTTTACTTGTAAAATCGCTTTTTTATTTGATGCAACAATTACGGTATATTGCCTCTAATGTTTTTCGGCTCCACGGGTAGTGGCAACTATATTGCCACCTAGGTTTTACGGCTTAACGGGCAGTGGCAACTAAATTGCCACCAACGATTTCAATAATTTTCTTATTGAAAACAAAATGCATTCATATTTTTTCGCTGTTGCTTTGCTGATTGCTTCAATAAGCCGTTCAATTATGTTTTGCGAAATTACAATTTTCCAACGACAGTGAATATTACCTTCAAGTTCCCAAAAACAACCAAAACTAAGTAGTAAATAGTAAGTATTGAAAATATCTGAGCATTGGATCGAAGTAGGTCGCGCTCCGGGACTGACGTGTTTGTGCTTCGCTGCTTGTTTTATCTGCAAATTTTCGAGAAAATTAGATATTTAGTGGAAACTATTGTGTAGTGTTGAACTTTTCATCTTGATAATGATTCGGTCACTAAAGAGTTGATTGCGGTCCAACACGAGGCTTTCGACTGGTGTAAAAACAAAGTGTCCCCGGTGCAGACGGAACCCCGAACATACAGCCTTGCGGCGACAGGAGGAGCTCGAGTTCACCCGCGTCACTCGGAGATGTTTGGTTAATGGTCGTGGAGCGTTCATGGTCGACCATCTCCTTAAGAACAGAATGTTATCTGGAGGGTACGCGGACCTGCTCTGGTTGCTCGATGTTACAACCACAGCAATGGAATGTTCTGGAAACCCGGGTGAGCTCTTTCCATTTTCTCCTTTTGTGTCCCATTCCAATATTTTTTGTTTCGATATGTATGTATATGTATGTGTATGTACACTCAGTGGCATGGGAGAGGCCGAGCGGGGTCTTGTTGGCGGGAGACTCCATGTTCAGCCTCCTGTAACTTTGTCAATTGTCAGTGTTTTTGGATGAAGGTTTGACAACATTATGCAAAATGTGTGAACCTGGTGTGATCAGGGTTTCATGTTGATAGGGTTTATAGATTTGGGGTTGTCGTGGCATGTGTGAGGGGAGTAGTTTTTGGACGTGAAGATTTCAGGGGTCCGTGTTTCTGTGAGGGGTTTGGGTGGCATATTGGAGGTTTCTTCGGGGCTTGTAGGGGTACAGAGGATTGTGTGGGCGGGATTTGAACTGTTTCCATAGGGTGGTTTGGACTGCAGCTGCGTCGCGGTTGACGTACCAACGTGGGCGTTTCCCTTTTTCATCCGATGCTGACCTTGCTGAGGTGTCGGTGCGGGGAGGAAGCCGAGGTGAATTTTATTAATAATACTGTATAACACTGTATACGTAGTTTTCACAAACCAATTCATACTGAATGCCATATTTTCAAAGTTCTTCGTGGGTCACACTAGTTGTTTTGGATATATCACGCGTAACAAGTCATGTGTATTAATAAGATGAATTCACCACGGTTTTTTTTTTTGCACCGATGTTTCGGCGGGGTCAGTGTCGGGTGAGGGGGGGAGGTGCTCATGTGTCAACTTTGACGCCAGCTGTGGTTCAGACCACTTTGTGAGGGTAGTTCGAGTTTTGTCCGCATTGTTTTCTGTATTTTTGTAGGCTGTGGAGAGGTTTTTAGTGTGCTGCCTGGGTCCTTCACAGGGGTGCGGATTTTTGGGGTTGCTGTGTCCAGGGATGGCTTTTTTCACATATGTTGTGATAGCTTCGGGTCTGTGGGTTTTGTCGGCATGAGGTTTTGATCGCATAGGGTCTATACATTAGTTATTGAATTGTCAGATTTTCATTTGGAAGCATTGATGGTTGGCGGGGAGACAGGGGGTTGAACAACGTGGTTTTTGGGGGCAGGGTTTTGCTCGGCTTTTTTTTTTTTGCTACTGAGTGTATGTGTATGTTTGTGATGTTTGTGTATGTATACATGTGTATGTATGTGTGAATGTTCATTTAATTTTATAATGCATAATATATATATGATCACATCACTTATCAAGGTGAATCCTGATCCATCGAGCCCTACCCTACTAACATAGAAAAACCTCCTTCCTGTGACCTTTGTGGGGATGCAGAGGTAAACAGAGGAAGAACGTGATTGTTGCAATGTATAAATATCTTTTGGGAGAATTTGTTGTTTTTCCAAAAACTGATGCTGAGCTAGCTCGAATCAAGCAAAAATTCTTCCAGCATTACAATATTCCCGGAGTCATTGGAGCTATTGATTGCACGCATGTTGTTATTTTGAGCCCTTCGAATGATGTTGAGCACGTATATTTGGACCTAAAAAGGATATCACTCAAGGAATGTTCATTCGGCTTGTAATATGGATTTTCGTATTTTTAATGTGAATGCTAGATTTGGATATTCTACCCATGATGCTTTTATATGGAAGCGTAGCAAAGTGCGTCGATTTTTGAAGATATGACACTGAAAGCAGAAACACATATTTGCTGGGAGACGGAGGATACCCTACAGAACCATGGCTTCTTGTTCCATATTTAAGGACTGCAAGGCAAATTGATTTTAATACAGCTGTAAGGCACGAAACCCTATCGAACGGTGCAACGGATGCCTGAAGTCGATATGCGGTCAGATAACCAATTGTTGTGCGATCATTCACAACTTTCTTGTTTACAATATGTATCCAGTAGTAGATATTTTGGATGAAAATCTGAATAATGAAGGTAATAACTTCATTCAGGAAGATGACCAATTTGGATTTCATGATGATAATGATGGGCTCTTACACATAGGAAGAAGGGAAAGGGAAAACATTGTTATTAACTATTGCAATAGATGAAAGCATTGTCAAAGCAAAATTATTGTATTTCAACATATTATTATTCCGCTTTCAGAGTTCAACACAGAATATAACCAGCATAAAAGTGAAGCTTCTGTCCATTTAATAATAAGCTATTTTTACATCACCACTTCTTCGAACTTTAGGGAACTTGAGGGAAGTTCTTCCGAGAACTTCAGAGACGTTCAAAAATTTCTTGAAATTTCTGCAGAGAATTTCAGAGAAAATCTTTTCAGAACTTTAGGAAAGTTCATCCGAGAACTTCAGGGAAATTCCTTCGAGAATTTAATTGAATTGAATTTAATTTAATTCGAAGAACTTAAGTGAAGTTTTGCCGATAATCTCACGGCACAGAACATCACAGAACATCAGGAAAGTTCATCCGAGAACTTCAGTTCATACTAAAACTTCAATGAAATTCTTCCAAAGACTTCAATGAACTTCGGAGAAGTTCTGCCGAGAAGTGCAAGAAAGTTCTGCCGAATGCTACAGGAGAGTTTTTTCAAGAACTTCAATGAACTTTTTCCGAGAACTTCAAGGATGTTCTTCCGAGAACATCAGGAAAGCTCTCCAGAGAACCTCAGGGTGAATTTTTAGGAGAAAATTCCCTGAAAGTTTAACTTCCCTGAGTTTTAAGAAAGAACTTCCCTGACTTCTTCTGAAGAACTTTCCTATAGTTCTCTGAAGAACTTCCCTAAAGTTCTCTACAGAAATTCGCTAAAATCCCCTGAAGGCCTTTCTTGAAGTTCTCTAAAGAACTTTCCTAAAGTTAACTGAAAAATTTCTCTTGGAAAAACTTTCCTGAAGTTCTCGGAAGAATTTCCCTGAGGTTCGCGAAAGAACTTCCCTGAAATTCTTGGAAGAAATTCCTGGAAACTCTCTGAACGTTGATGTTTCTCAATATCGCTTGGGAGCTCTTCTGATTACTTGTGCTTCAAAAACCCTTAAGTAGCCCCAGATACAGAAAAAAAGCGCTAGCAATGGTTTGGAGGGTTGAAAAGTTTTCAATGTATTTGATGAGCATTCTGTTTACGATAAGAACCGATATTGAGGCCAATGAATTTAGGACCGAGTCTTGGGCATTGAGATTGCAACCTTATAATTTCTACGCGAGCAGAGCTCTTGGAATTTTTAATCTTGCTGACAGATCGTTCAAGATCCACCAAACATTTCCTTTGATGACGGAGCAGACAGCAAGCACTTGCTAAACTTCCTAGATGGCGGTGTGATCGAACTAATATTGGGATGAAATTGAATCCAACTTAGAACAGGACATAGAACTCCACCATGGTTCCATGTAGGGCGAATGTAACTGAGCAACCGCTCCTTTGCTTTATTTGTAACGGACAGCATGTCTATTTTTTTTTCTTTATTATAGTGCCTTTCAGCCTTTGGTGGGTTCGGCACTTTGGTTTAATTAATTACGATGGGAGTCCTTATGGGACCTCCCCAAGAAGAGGTCACATTTTGGCCTCGTTCTATTACATTAATTTTGGTTTCAACCTAGGCTTATAACTAACCCAGATGCAAAACATTTACATAACAAGATTACGGATTACTGAAACATGTTTTAAGCTTACAACAAATTGAGAATGGGTACGGGGCTAATTAACATTAACCGAAGATTTAAAATTATTGTTTGTCGCTGCCACCAGGTGGTAGCAGTTGTTTGCGTTTTGTTTTCTAGCCTACTTTGGTCGATTGGGCCGATGAAGTTTGACATTTGTCTTTGCACGTATCCGAAACAGCAATTCAGGGGTAAGCTGTTAGTTGGTTGGTTTTGGAGTGACGGTGAGCAGCAGATTTCGAATGAGCTGGCCGGAGTACCAGGCTTTCCCGTGATATCGGCACACAGCATGTCTACATAATTGCGAGAATACGATCTTTACGTAACACCCGTACTGCATTCATGTCGAAAAGCTTGTTTATATTTTGTTAGATTAACATCTGAAAAGGTATGTTATATATTTATTTTAAATTCTTTATTTAATCCTTCATATTAAAAATAAGTTCTTCAACGTTCGCGCACATATTATAGACTGTTCCGAAAAATTTATATACACTTTCTTTCTCAAATAAAAAAGACTATACTGTGATTTTATACTTTTATACTCAAACATAGGGAATAACAATGTTTTCTTTCCATCTTCATTTCAATTTGCTTGATTTGTCGTAGGGTTGACGGGTTCTCTAGCTTTTCCCTTATCACTACTCATAAGCTTCTGCGCAGTACTTTCTCCTGCCATTTTCACCACTTTTGGCCAATCTTTCTTAAATTTTTCAGAACTATCCACTGGTTTCATGTGTTCTCTCAGCTTCGCCTTCGTCAAAGCCCAGGAAGTTTCGATAGGGTTAATCTCTGGGCAGTTTGGAGGATTCATCTCATTTGGTACAAACACGAGATTGTTTCTTCTGTACCACTCTAGAGCATATTTAGAGTAATGGCAGGAAATAAGATCTGGCCAAAAGATCGTAGGCTTGTTATGCTGTTTGAACAAGGGTAGCAACTTTTTCTGCAGACACTCCTTTACGTAGAGTTGACCATTCATTGTGTCTGTCGAAATGAATGGACGACATATTTTTCCATATCCGTAAATGGCTTTCACTGATCCAGGAACATCCTTACCGTTCGGCGAGGTATAAAACTGTTGCCCCGGCAGAGTTTTATGTAGGTTTCGTCGTCCATGATAACATATCCCGATCTTTCGATCAGCTGTTTTTCGTACAGCTTTCGAACGCTCGGTTTCATAGATTAAGCCTGATTGGTGCTTCGTTTGGTCTGCTTCTGCATCCGACGAGTCTGCAGGCCCATTCTCTCCTTGGCACGCATAACATTAGTCGCCGGAGTACTTAGCTTTTTCGCCACATCTCGGACTGATGCTGAAGGATGACGCTTGAAATGGTCACTTAGGGTTCTGTGGGTTGTAGGGTCAGCAGGACCGGGTTTTCTACCAAGTCTCGGGGAATCTACGAAAGAGCACTGTTGTTGATACTTCCATAATGCGGTTTGAACTGCTCCGATGGTCACACCTTCCTCCTTAGCCACTGGCGATGCACCGTTTGTAAACTATCCGTTTACTTTGCTCCGGAGAAAGACCACGTATTTTCAAACTTCCGTGCGGAAAATTGAAAAAAAAAAATGACAACATCAATTTAATTTGGATGTAAACAACAGGACACAGCTAAAAGTTGGTTGAATACAACACGCATTTTGAATTAACGGTTAATCGTTAGTGTATCTATATTTATCGGAACAGTCTATACATACAATGAAAATCAAATGTAAAAACAATTTCGAAAAGAAATTTCATATGAAAAATCACAATCACTATGCAACGCAAGAAAAAAAAAACTTGACAGCTCTCGAAAACACAACCGTTTGCGGGAAGCGCTTGTTGCGATCTCCATCCAACCAAATTGTAAATATGGACGTTAACACAGAAAACATAGAATTGAGTAATGTAGTAATGTATTTTAATTACATGAGGACCTTGGGAAAAACTTTTCCATAAGCTTCGCTCTAGCTCTAGTTCATTACAATTTTGAGAAAGATTAGTTGCTTTCGAGAACCTCTTAATTATTTGGATGTGGTTTTTGCTTTGATTGGATTTTTGTGTTGTTATTCCTGAAATATCCACACATTAAATTTTCTGCTTTATCTGATACACATGAGATATTTTATGTAAATTTGAGCCAAATAACGCCTGAATCTAGTCTGTTGTATGAACGATTACTAACAATGTTGTATCGCGCATGAAATATTGCATACAATTTCGACGTTTACGTTTCCTTTGGTTTGGAATTAAATAAGAGAACATTTTAAGCGCTTTTTAAAATTCGTATTTGTTTTCTGTGCAGATTTGCGCTGCCTTGCATAACAAATCGAATGTATTGCTAATAAGTACATAATACCAAAAATTCATATATATTTCAGTACCCTCAGAACGACACTATCGAGCGATCTCTAGGACAAGAAGCAGTCAACAGAGACGACAAAATCAATTCAATCAAACGCACATTTTGTCAGAGTGTGTTTCTGTTTCGAGTCACATCATAATAAAGAATAACATCTCATCTTAAATTTATAGTTTCTAGGTGTGTAGGCTTTTGGAAATGACAATCGAAGTGTTCAGCCTCGTCCCCGCTGCCATATTTCAAAATTTCAATTCAATTAAACCAACTCAAATGCCAAGAAAGAAAGAAGAACCAATTCATCCTCATACAACGATTTATCACATGTTTCCTGGATACTTGATATCTCATTTCTCTGAGTTTCACTTTGCTCTCACCCCCCCCCCCCCCTCCTGCTAGTTTTCCGATGTTTTCGAAAATTCGCTACACTTTCGAGTAAATAGAACTGAGCTGAGAAAATGTAGCGGAACTTTTTCCACAGCAGCTAACTTCATTTCCCACAGCTCAATCACTACCAGCATACTCGCACTGTAATAGTATTGAGTACTGAATGTCCGCCCTCCTTATTCTTCTTCTTCTTCTCGTGACGATCCTATAACGAACCCGTTGCCTCCAGCTTGAAGCGCTTTGTGACCAGCATCCCTACGTTCGCTATCATCTACGGGGTGGCACTTTTAAGTGGCGAATGTAAATATTGGAACATGAACATGCTCCCCAGACTCTCCCGTAAAAAGGGTACTTATGCCATCAAGAAGGAGCAGGAAAAGATGTCGGGTTTCGCCTGACGGAATGTTTGTCGGGAACTTTCACAGAACTGGGGTTTTTCGTCTGAAAGGTTTCGCTCAGCAAAACGGATGAATTTGTTTGAGTGGAGTTGCTCGACAACTTGCCGAATTGTGTGTACATGTCCAGCAAATATCTCAAGTTGCTACTGCATTTTCCGGATGCTATTAGCTGGAATAACCAAAATCGTTCAGCTCTGCAATCCGTAAGTCCAAAGCCAAATTACTCCGAACTCAGCCAATTTCGAAAATCCATTTTCCACGGAGCCGCAACTTTAGCCAATTCAAATTACATCGCCTGTCAGCATGATTAAAATTCGCACAAATTTACCCCAAACGACCCACACACACACACCCGACTCAACGATGGAACGTTTAAGTTAATTATCTCGCATTCCACCACTGCGGCTGGCAACGGCACTCTCAACACGCCCAGATGAAAATGCAGCACAGATTCTTTCTCTGTCGCTTGTTGTTGGCATCCTTCCATACTCTTTCTCTCACCTTCTCTCTCTCAGCTCGATGGCTCGTGTGATGTAAGGGTGGGAAACATTCCAAAAAAAATAGCGCTTTCCCATTACACTGACTGACTTTTCCGTACGCAGGGAAAGCCATTCAACCCCAGCCTAGACGGAGTCGGTTCAATTATCCACACGTCCGTTGGAATCTACCCGGAATTTATGGATCGTTCGTTTCAATACAGAGCAAAGTGGGACTACTTTATTCTAAAAATAGATGCTTTTGTAGTCTATTTTTGGCAAAGTCAACGTGATATAACACATTCACTGAGTAGTAGTCTGACCTTTTTTTTTTACCAAATTTGACGCAGTTTCGTCGGCCGTGCGGCGGCAATTTTTTCCGCTGATGCTATTTTAAGGTTTTCACTCTTTCGAACTGTGCTTAGAAAGTTCACAAATCAAGAGCCACATTTGGAAAGGCCTAATGAACTTTCGTGAACAAATCTTTAAATCTCTAAGACAATTCGATTTGTCAAAAAAGATTTGTTTACAAAAGCTTGTGTGGTCTTTCATCAGCTTCCCAGTGGAAGGTTTTTGAACCTTGCCAGCTACCCTCTCCGATGACCAATTGCATGACAGAACCAACAACCTAGCACGCAGTAATAGTATGACATCTTGTGAGAGACCTAACAGCATCCTTACTGTTGGTTCAAATCGGTGTCAACATTTGAATAACTTTAATGTGCATTTCTGGACAGAGAATAACCCAAGTAACAATTTTGGTTTTATGAGGGTTCTGAAGACCATGATTTCGCCTTCAAGTGTGCTTTAAAACCACACTAAAACTTCAATTGTTACTTGGGTAAATCGTGAACATCTTATTCACTACCAACACTGCTGCAGACCCAAACATTTTATCCAACAATCCAGTGGTTTCTTGTGAAACACGTCAACATATTCCTACCCATTCCCCACTTGACCTGCATTCGGGCGAGGCCGGCGCCGGTATTGTCTTAGTTTGGGATCACCAGTTTTTACACATTGAGGATGTATGCTATTCCCAAGCATCGTCTGTTGGTTCTCTGTATAATAACAGCTGATCTGGCAATAACGGAGTAGTAACCGCGGAGGATTTTTAAATCCCCACTTAACTTTCTGCTACCGGCCTGAACGGCTCCGATACTCACAGTTTTCTTTGCGTCAAATTGGTTAACGGTAGTCAAATAATTTTTACAAGAAATTCGTCATCAAGATAGGCTTCTACTAGCCAGCGACCCCTCTTTTTATTTTTTTAACTTGATGGAATATCTGCATCCAGACTCCTGAAGAACTTGGGGTGTGGGGATGAGGGTGCCAACTCCTAGACCCACTAAAACCCATCCGTGTCTCTAGCCTTGGTCCCCCCGGGACCATCTTTCAGTATTAGCACCCATTAATGTCTAATTGCTTAGAGCTTTGGTAGTTAGTTGATCCCTCTGGCCTGTCGCTGGTCGTTTCGCCACTTGCCCTGTAGCTCTAAGACAATCTGGGAGGCCGCCGTTTTTACTGCGTCCCAGGTGTCCTGTTCTTGACACATTCTTTGGACAAGACTATCCGGGGTCGTGTCCCAACCGCTCACAGTCAAAGTACACAAGCTCTGCAGTATCGTTCGCTTCCACGCATACTGGATATGCTGAGGACTTGGCCTGCCCGTACTTTTGCAGATACTGTCTGAAGCAACCTGACGGTATCTGTGTCAAGTGGAAGTTAACTTCTCCATGTCGTCGATCGACCAATCCAGATATATCCGGAATCAGTCCATCGACCTTTCTTGAAATTATTCCACCCCCTCTGCCACCTGACCATTGATGTCATTCTAGTGGCTTTGCGGATACCTCTTGTGCCCCTTTGCGTGAAGCATTCTGTGTCCATTCTGGGCATCATCCTTGCCAAAACGCATACCGCGTCGCGGGACACTCTCTCGGGCACATTGGCCTGTTGGTACTTTTGAGCTTGCCGAGGTAGCTCTTAGTACTCAGGGCGGTTGCCAAGCCGGCTAACCGTACTTGATTATAGACAGGGCGACGCTGGCCAGGAGCCTACGCTTGCTTCCCTGTAACGCTGAGCTATTCAACAATATGCGGGGTAGTGCCGATATAGCCATAGAGGCTTTCTTGCAGGCGTCATTGGCGTGGCTGGTAAATGACAGCTTATCGTCGATCATGACCCCCAAGTATCTCCAAGATCTCCTCGATTCGATTGTGCAGTTACCTGCACTAATCGTCGCGTGTTGCTCCGATTTTCGGTTGTTAACAACCGTGACCTCAGTCTTATGGTGGGCTAGCTCCAGTTGCCTGGATCTCATCCATCTCTCCACAATGCTAATGGAGTGCGAGGCCGTTAGTTCTACCTCTTCAATGGATTCGCCGCATACCTCTAGGGTGATGACGTCGGCAAACCCAACGATCTTCACCCCGTTCGGGAACTCAAGCCATAGTACCTCATCATACATCGTGTTCCATTGCACCGGAACAAGGATCGAACCTTGTGGGACTCCTGCGTTGATCTGAACACGTTTCTGGCCAACCTCTGAATTGTACGCTAGCTCGCGATTCTGGAAATAACTTCCCATAATCTTCTACAGGTACCCCGGAACATGGAGGCGTCTCACGTCAAGGGTGACCACTGCACAGTAGCGGACTCCTCACCTCTTTCGCTGGATTGCCACTTCAGCCGTCTTGGTGACGGACAGAATGGCATCCACCGAAGACTTCCCTTTACGGAAACCAAACTAATTTTCAGTCAGACTGCCTATACCCCTCGTGCATTTTGTCAGTATGTACGGAATTACCCTCTCGAGCACCTTACCCGCTGTGGCTAACGGACATAGAGGTCTCTATGCCAATGGACCCCTAGGTGGCTTCCCTGTCTTCGGTAGTAATACTAGAGTCTGGATTTTCCAGGCGTCCGGGAAGACGCCCTCGTTCAGATATCTTTGCATCACCGCCCAGAACATTGCGGGTGCCAGTGAGATAGCTGTTTTGAAAGCCAGGTTTGGTATACTGTCAGCCCTTGGCCTCTTTTCCATCTTCAGTGACTTGCCTATCGCAATGATTTCATCGTTTGTAACGGTCACTTTAACCATCGGAGCCATTTTAGTGGAACAATTCAGCACTTATAGGAGGTCAAGGTCTCTGGTCATGGCTCAGAAAGAGTTTCCTAATGACAACCTGTAGTAGCTCTGATGATTGCTCGGTTGGAGCTGTCGTGCCCTTGGTTTTAGCCATTAGGCATCCCCTCGAGCACCGACTCTCAAAGCAGGCTCGTCTGCTAACCTTTATCTTTTTCTTAAGTGCAGCCTTAGCGGTGGCTAGCACCGCGCAACGCTCCGTTCTGTCAGAGTTCGACCGCACTCTTTGCATCCTCCTTCTAGCTCGGTGGCAGATGTCCACTAATAAACCGGTGGCCTTCCATCCTTAGGTTTGACCTTTCTGGGGATGAATGCGTCACACACTCGTGTAAGAAGTGCTTCTAGTTGATCACCGCAAGGATTCTGGGTAACGCTCAATCTCTGTTCTCGCTCAAGCGCTTCTTTGAATACGTCTTTATCGAAGTACGACGTCCTCCATCAGCGGACGAACGGAGTGGGTGCTCCTCCCTCGGCGCGCTGCCTAGCGCTGTGGGTGATGCTATAGCGAACCACCAGGTGGTCGCTACGAGTGTAGCCATCCTGCACTGTCCAGTTGCGCAACAGCTCAGGGCTGCCGAACGTCACATCGATAATCGACTCCGCTCCGTTTCTATGGTAGATACTATTAGTACCTACATTGTTCAGGTCTACGTTGAGTCTGGTCAGGGCCTCAAGCAGAATCTGCCCCCTTGGGTTGGTAAGGCAGCTGCCCCACTCCAACACCCAGACGTTAAAGTCACCCGCTACTATCACCGGGCTACGGCTGGTTAGCTCCGATGTCATCCGATCGACCATTAGTGAGAACTGGTCAATCGAATATCTCGGTGGCGCAAAGCAGCTACAAATGAACACTCCGTTCACTTTTGAGACCGTGAAGCCCTTGTTTGAGGTGGACACAACCTCCTGGACTAGGAGGTTGTCCGTCATCCATAATACCGCTATATTAGACCTATCCCATACCCAGTTTCCGTTACCGACGGGGATGCGGTATGGGTCGGATATTGTAGCGATATCCGTTACTGACTCGCGAACTGCCTCACACAGCACTTGCTGAGTAGCCTTACTGTGGTTAAGGTTCAATAGGGTTACCCGCACTGTGTCGTTTGGTTTCCCAGAGCACGTCAGGCATTCGGGGAGCTCCTTGCAGTCCCGGACCTTGTGAAGTTTTCCTCCGCACCTTCGGCATAGATCGCTTCTTTGCTTTACATCCCCACGACATATGCCCGCTCTCAAGGCACTTAAAGCACGCCTTGGGTGGCTGGTGCAAACTCAATGGGCAAACGGACCACCCTATGGCCGAGTTTGTGGCGGCAAGAGGCAGTCATATTGTTGCCAATGGTGTCCCAAGTGGACCCTTTCACAGCCGAATGACAACTTCGACCCCACGTTGGGTCTTGACGCCCGTGGCGATCTTGCCAGCCTCCATGATCTTGTCCAAGTTTTTACATTGAAGAGTCACTAACGTGGCTAAGGCACGTAGCTCCACTCTTTCTCTACACAGCTTTTTGTACGCTGAGTTCTTCAGTTCAGTGTCCTTCTTAAGCCTTAGGATCATTTAGTTAGTGCGAGTACAGCGTCGGCGCACAGATCCATGAGCTTAGCGTCACCGCCCTGAGGACCTTGGAGTACTTAGACTCTTCGGTCTTCACGTTGAGGACCTCACCGCGGATACGATTTCAAGCCAGCCTGCGGTTCGCTTTTTCTTTCTGGGGTTTATCTCCCTTTTTCTGGACCTTGGTCCAAGGGTTCTCCCTGCCTGTGGAAGGGTCGTCGCTTGTACCTCTTTTGTTGTCCCGTTCATTACTGGGGATTACCCGGGATCGGCCCTATCGCATGGGCCACCCTTAGCTCGTGGGGCTATTGGAGCCTTTGCCGCATTTTCCGCCTTTGCCTTCTTTGCCGCCCTTGGTACCGGGGTCACTAACTTTACGCCCCGTGGGATGTGCGGCTGGACATTACGCTCGCATATGAATCTAGACCCGCTTCTTTGAGCCACCGGTGCGTTTTCCCCGGGCGACTGCCTTGCACGCTTTGATGTCCTTGCCACCACGGTAGGTGAGGCGTGATCTCGCGCTTTCATCTGTGTGAACTTGTAGGCGGATTATCTGGCCTTTGCGGCTGCCATTAGCTTTGCCGGTTCTCTGGCACTTTGGTCGGCTAGGAATTTAGCTTCCAGTTCATCTCTCTCGCGACATGCCACCTGAACGGACCTACGAAGCTGCAACAAGCTATGTTTGAGGTCCTTGCTGATGTTGTTGCGAGTCGACGTAAAGTCGATTATCGCATTCAGCTCTTGTGCAACTACCAGCACTTTCGGAAGCGTATCGAGCTTCCTCTTCATGGCCCGCATGAGCCCAGGCCCGTCCATGGCCTCTACAGTTTTATAGGAGACCCCTGCTTCCGAGGCTGTCGCGCTTCCGCACGTATCGAATGCGCCGCCGGATCCTGCCTTCCTGCCCGGTGGGGATCTTATGAAACCTCTTTTGCCGAACGGGCCCGCCTTTTCTCGCTGAATCGTTTCATTAGGAGTTTGCGGCTCCATTCTGTTGGGCTGCTGAAAGGGGCTGCTATCCATATCCATGTCAAGTGGTTGCCATAGTGATCCCATGGTTGTCTATGCAACCTTGCAGGCGATCAGGGACGCCATGCTAGGGTTGACGTGGGCCTTCATGGGGACACCGCGTTCAGAGCCTGATCGCTGTAGGTCAGGATGGGCCTCTGAGCCTACTCCCGCCCGGCTTGCAAAGCCGGTCGCTGGAAATGGAACGAACTGAAGACCTGCCAGGGTTTTAGTGGGACGGAGACAGACTATGTCTCATGAAACCTTGCCATTTCCTGTAAGTGTTACCCGACAGTGCTCAGCGAGACGACATAGGTGCCAATAAAAATAAATTGCTGCCCCATATTTTTATCTGTCACTAACTCAATGGTTTCATCAATATCGAAATTTGGAGAGAGTTATCTGCATATCTTATCCATAAACGATTTACATTTCCCCCAATGCTTTTCCCCGTTTTTGGAACCTTGCCACAAAAGTTTACATCTTTCCCTCCAGGCCCCTCCACTCCTTCCTTTAAAGGGATCGTTTTGGGAAATGCAGGAACAGCAGAGTTCGCGTTGGAATAGAATTGTGATGTATCCTTTCTACCCGACAGGGAAATGGCAGAGGGGAAAAACGGACAGCATTTGCCTAAATGGGTGCTAATTAAGGGCACTTACACAATGTTTTAATTCATTTCTTCCATTGATATGATTGCCGCTTTGTTGTTGACGCTTTTGTGAATTCTCGGAAGAGACATCGGGGCCGCAATTATGGAATGGTATTTAGACGTCTAACTAATTGACTGTTATTTTTAATGTCTTTTGCATCTTCAAAGGAAAACCTAGACCTCGAGCATCTAGTTATCTAAGACTAAGATTAGTCGGACTTTTTTAGATATGGATAATTTCTACTAACATTTGATTAAATCATTTGTTGCCTCAAGAAATAGATGATAATCGGCTGCCTTCAGTGCCATTAAATGATACAGCCTGAAATACAGGCCTAGAGGTAAATAATGTATGGCAAGATGAATCCCATCCATGATCCTGACTGTCGTCGACCACGTGAGTTCACCGCAGACATCCTGGCCGTCTCGCTTTCTTTGCTGAATGAGTGCCGGTTACCCCCGTGCTGGTCAGATGCAGTCTCGGCTTCCCAATGAGCTGGTCGATCTGAGAGCCTCCTTTTGAGAAACATTTTTAAATTTCCTCCGGATTTTCTGTTATATTATTCGTAAGAGCAAATTTTTCGATATCAAATTTAAAATGAGAAGTAATGAACATCGATATTGATAGCAGCTTTCTTCTTAGCATGAAATACTTCAGAGACGGACTATTACTTTTACCAAATTCCTCAATTGCAATTTTGAATGGATTAGCATAAATTGTTCTTTAGAAGCTTCAACTTGATTGATACAGATTTTAGTTACAGTAGTGAAATAGATTGTAGGATACAGTAGTAAAAATTGAAGGTTTGTGGAGTTTGGTTTGAGCATCGGCGGTGAAAGGTTATGTCGATGCTTCATTGCACAGTGGTCCAGTAAGCTACTTTAGGCGGACATGAGGTTTCCAATGGTAATTTGTGGTATTAGAGCTTTGGTTACTTCTAAGAACTTGTTGCAAACTTATTGTACTACAATTTTTATGAAATTATTTTTTTCTTGCATTAAACGCAAGAGTGGCGTATACTCTAACTTTTTTATGAGCCAAATCGTGAGATGCTATGAAGAGCAAAGTTGTAGAAATTATTATTATGAAAAGCTTTTTAGAACATATTTTTTATCTAGCTTCAAAGCCTACTGCGATAATTTCGAATTTTAATAAATAATCATTTTTCGACTCAAAGTCATTCATTCTTTTCAACATTCAACTTTTACCAGCTTGCTATGTTCTACAAAGTGGTTCGTTTAGACATTTGCTACAATTTCGCTGAACACACTAGTTGTATTTTTTCTTGTTTTCATGTTATAGTAAATTTTCAGTTAAATTTACGCCATACTATAGGCCTTACAACATGAAATGGAGCACATGAAAAAAATATGGCATACCATGACTTGATTCAAAACACCTTAGAGTACGCTTAAGGAGAATTTAGAAGAGATGATATTTTTCTATCTTTTTTAAAGCTACTTTCTGTAACATACAGTTTTCAATAAAAACATACATCAGGAGCTCAAATAGAATCAAAACACGCAGAAATCATGGCTATCTCTGTTTAGTATGTGATAATTACCACGTGTTTTCATAGAAAAACGCCGAATAGGATATTAGTTAATTTTTATTAAGTTTCGAGCTTCTTCAGGTAAACCAAACTGTGTTTCACCACGAGTTGTACGTCTGTTAATGAGTGATATTACGGGATCGGAGGTGAGAAGAAGCCATTTGAAAACTTCTTTTGTGAGCGTGGAGATTTCAGCGAAGCTTTTTTTGTCAATGGTTGATACGAAATTGCTGAATGACGTGGAAGAAACTTATTCACAAAAATTAGGCTGTAGGCAGTAGGCTTTGAAGCTAGATAAAAAATATGTTCTACAAAGTTTTTCATAATAATAATTTCTACAACTTTGCTGAACATATCATCTCACGATATTGGCTCATAAAAAAGTTAGAGTATACGCCACTCTTGCGTTTAATGCAAGAAAAAAATAATTTCATACAAATTGTAGTACAATAAGTTTGCAACAAGTAACCAAAGCTGAATAATGCCACAAATTTCCATTGAAAACCTCATGTCCGCCTAAAGTAGCTTACTGGACCACTATGCATTTGTTCGATGCTTTATTGATCTATAATTCGGCGAAACGAGTGATCGAGTGAGCACAGACAAAAAAGACAGTGCGTCTATCAAGCGTAATTGAAACTAACCTTATTTTCCAACCGGAAAACCTCCATCACACTTTGCGAGTGGCTCCATTAGCATCCCTACTGTTGGTATAAATTGGTTCAAATCAGAGATTGGTACAAAAATTTAAATGTTTTACTAAACGAAGCGTGAATTCAGCTTATCGTTTACCAAAACGATCCCTGCTGCCACCTAATCTTGTTATTGCCATAGTATGAGATCACCAGTTTTTACACATTGAGGATGTATGTTGGTTCTCTGTGTATGTTGTATGTGTGTATGTGTATGTATGTTGGTTCTCTGTGATCTGGCAGTAGCGGAGTAACAACGTCGGGCGGTCAATTGTGCTCTTTATCTTGCTTATCATGCGCATAGAAACGGATAAAATCTTTGAATAGGATAAGACAACTGCAACTTCTCGCTCTGATTTGCTTGCTGTCTTGCTTTCTCACACGCTTATCAAATGACTGGTAATTTAATATCGATAATAATGATAATATCGTAGCATGTAGTCCACTAAAATCTCTTGGATGGGGAAACAATATTTCAAAACACTGAATCAAGCTGTAAGAAGGATTAACATATATTTTCAATAATACAAAACTACAGTACCGTAAAATGGGGTAACATTGATCGGTATGGCCCATATCATGAATAGTTCAAATAAACATTTTTGTTGATACATTTTCATGCTATCAACTATGCTTCTAAATCTAGAATTATTAGGCTTCTAAGAGCATTGGTTTAAATACTCAGGTTTTTAATTCCAAGAACTAAAATTTTAATTGAGCATAGCTTTTTCAACTTTCAGTGGGCGGCAAAGAAAGCAATCATGCTTGCCTAATAGTTCACATTACAGGATAAGAGGTTTTTTTTATACGTTTTATACGTAGGTAAAAAAGGTTGGGTTAATGGTTAAGGGGAAAAGTTTGTAATAAATTGTTAGTCTTTACTATTTAACAAAAAATCTGTCACTAAATCGAGGCAACTTCGCATTATTTGGTTTTCTCATTGAGGCAAATGTGGGATATATGTTACCCTATTACAATAACACATCCCTATTGAAGCGTTCATCCGCAGTTATTATTTCCTGTGGATCATGTCCACCCCTGCTGTCAGTGAACACAGCAGAGTAATCACCTACTCTCTTTCGCTCTCGCGCTCTCCCAACCAGGGTTGCCACATTATTTTTCGTTACCATCTCTAATTTTTGCAACAAAAATCTTTTTTATCTGTGTTTAACTACAAAAAGCTTTGCAAAATTCTTTACTTCAAACTTTCTTTACTTTCAAACTTTGATAACAGAATGAAAAAAATTCAGATGCCTAAACGCTAATGCACTTTTCTTTTTATAATTATTTTGAACCCAGTAAAGCAGACATATATACTCATCAGAACACACATATTTTGATAAGCCGATACAAAAGGGTCTTTTCGATAGAGTTTAAGTGCAATTATCGGTTCCGCTTTATCAAACTGCGCCCATTTTTTCAATTTTCGTAAAACTGACAGCGATAAAAATTTAACACAAAAAAA
This sequence comes from Aedes japonicus, assembly GCA_034211315.2. Classification (NCBI taxonomy): domain Eukaryota; kingdom Metazoa; phylum Arthropoda; class Insecta; order Diptera; family Culicidae; genus Aedes; species Aedes japonicus. The sequence continues at coordinate 35,852 of JASCZW010007069.1, read as the reverse complement.
AAAAAACTCTAAACTATTTGTTTCCAAATTTTCAAGAGAAAATACCCAATGGGTGAAGCAATTAGATGTAGGACACCTTTTATGTGTACACAAAGCAAATATGTGTAGTTATAAATAGCTATCATTTGATGCTCGCATCGCAAAAATGCATGCGTCAGACACATCGATATTATCTATCAATGCTCTTTTATTAGTGAAGCGATTCCAGATTTTGGTCTTATTCAGATTGTATTGTGAAAAACTCACTTCATCGCTGCCGAAGAATACGGAATTAAAGAAGGTTCGAAATGAACTTCTTAGCAAGGGATGAGCCAAGTTCCCATCTGCTCGTTTGAAACACAGCTGTTTTCTCCAACAAGTATTCAAGTCAACAGATTCTTCCACCTTGATGCCCTTGCATATAATGGCCGTCTTTAAAAGGAGTTTGGATTTGGATATTGTTTGATAATTGAGTTGAACTTTTTATAGTGTGCAGCTTCGTGGGGTCAACACTCGATGCAGGATTTAGAACCAGATCGTTCAGATCAATACGCCCAATGATCTGTTTAATCAACTCGGTATAGAAAGCACAGCAGATCTAGAAGAAAACTTCTTTCCGGGTATAATCGAGATTTCCGGATCTGAGGATTTCTCCTGATGCTACCCCGATATATATATTTCCGACTTCTTACGAAGATTTTTCTCCAAAACGGAAACTTCGAAATCCTTCAGGTATTTTAGGTAATCATCCTGACAATTATTTGGAAGGAGAACCAATAACAGGGACTAAAGCTAATTGCACATGCTTGGGAGTTCTGTATTTTTGACAACTGACCCCAACGATAGCCATCTGGTGGCAGATGGATGCAAAATGTTCAAAGGCTTCAATTCCAAGATACTTTGTATCATCTGTAATTTCTTGAATCGTTTGAGGCTAGAGTACAAGTAACTATAGACTTCTAGCTTCAACTGTTCCTGGTAGAATTATAGCTTTTCGGATTAGCTTGCACAGAGAGCCAAAGAGTGGCAAGTACATTTGAGAATTATCAAGTGAGGACAGTCACGTTTCAGCAGTTTCTGGGCGGATCGGTCGGAAATGGGTTGCTCCATCTGATCAAATGATATATTATTTAATCTTGCCCGGGTAGGCGGATATTTTCAGCTCAACTTCGCTTATTAGGCTACTAGTCTTGGTAATATGTGATTTTCGGATTCGTTGCTGCCTTTATTTTGGCTGCTGCTTCTTTGTGTCTCTTGATGCATATGTGTGAAGGAAAATTCGATTTGCCCCTATTAGCAACACAGAATTTGTCAAGACAAACTTTACACCAAGCATCGGTAGGATCATTTTCGTCTTCGCCGTATTTCGAAGCCTTTGCCTGTCAGCCATTTCGTGTTAAACTTTTGCGGTAACACTTTTCTCACACATTTTGCAACAAAAACACGTTCGAATGCGACTGTCCGAGTTTCGTCTCTTAGGATACTTCAAGAAAGTTATTTTTCCCTTTATTCACGTCCTTTAAATAGTGGAGTCCGAAGAATACGGCGAGAAAAACAAATTTCTCCTTTTGATTTTTTTCCCAGAAAATTTAAAATATTTTAAGAACGCTCCCAATGGAATACGACGACTAATTTATGTTTAAATGGTTAATTATATTTTCCAATTGGTTTGGAGATAACTAAAAAAAGGTTGAACTTATAATATAATGATGTAGAAGGAGATGTTCGCTCATCACCATGAGGCACCAAGAGTGCACATAAATGTTTTTTTTTTTGCTTGAATGATAGATATGAAGAGAAAATATCGAAAGTTCCGTCAGTGTACGCCAGGTAGGAAATAAAACAGATGTTTTTGAAAATGAGCGAAAGAACAAAAAAAGTCCAGTGGTACTACTACCCCGCAGAGGGATGTTAGGCAAAAATTGACGTCCATGGTTCGAGTACATTAAATATCCTTCTACATCATACTCGTTACTCCACGCACGGAGAATAGATACCATAACAATTAAAGTATCTCTAAACCATAAATGGTGGTAACCATTAATTATACTGATGGAGATCAAAATCGCATCGCTTCACGGTGTTTCTCTCCGAGGTCTCTACGTCAGAGACGACGAGAAAAACTTGAGTGATCTCAGTCGTTGCGAATCAAAACAAACCCAACAAAAGAAGAGAGTTCCTCTCCCATGTGCGCATCAAAACAGAGTGCACACAATATATCGCTAGAACAACTATCACAAGCCATCAGTGGTACATGAGCTCTTTCCATACGTCAATTTTTGCCTGTTAAAGTGACGGACTTGGTCCGTGCTACAACCTACCCCGCAGTGAAGCCACCAAAATGTGACGTCCTCAATGGACTGCCACAGTAATTCTAGGTGCAAAAGCTACTTATTTCTCCGAGTGAGGAGACCTCTTTTGCTTATACACGCTACGAATTCTTTTTCTCTACACAAATCAAGTGTGACAGTACTCAAAACTAAGTACTCTGATAGGACTACTATTTTGGATATAATTTTGTTCTTACTGGTTGGTAGTTTTTACTCAACCCTCAAGTATAATTTAAAAAGTCGATTTTACCCACAGCAAGGTATTTTAAGAGAAGTAAGTTTTCAATGTACGCGAGAGGTGCCTTTACGAAACTATCCAAATCGGAGTGTTGGGCTGTCTCTTTGTTTTGGCAGAAAATTTTTGGTCGCCATTTTATCAACAATGGTGGAAGAGAATTTGGTTTTGGCGTACCGTTTCTAGTGTCTAGGTTTAAATACTATTATCCAGTTTAAAATTTAACGAGTCCGAGGTGCCTATACGTGGTATGGAGCAAATAGAGAATATCATGGACTCGCAAAACTACACAAAATCAACCGGTAAGTGTAATTATTTTACTTATTCGAGTGCATATTTTTATTCTGATCGCTTTGAAATTTTAGACATAGCTGCATTGATGAGTGTGAAGAAACCATCAACGGCAACTTCAAGGTGTTGAAGCAACATTCGCTCGGAACACAAAATTACCGCAAGCAAAAAATAACAACCATATCGCTGAAATGTCACAAGTGTAAATAACATACAAAGAATATTCTAATGTACTCGAGAATGTTATCAAATACATTAAGTTTTATTCAAATTTATATTTTCTTTTATTGAATTAAGTGAAAAAAAGTTCACTAAAGCACATTTTCGAGTAATATTTTCAAAAAAGATAACTCAATTTTTGATTATTTTTACAGTGGATTTACCTCATATTAAACAGTTAATTTCACTCGGCATTGAGTCTCTTCGAAATACTCAAAATTCGATACTTTGCAAATAACTCAATTATGACTGGTTTTACTCAGCTGTCAAGATGAGTGAAAATGACTTAATTTTGGATAGTTTGGTTTCTCTGTGTAGGAACTACTTGTTTCTCGTTTTACCAAAAGACTTTTTCGATAAAGAGAGCCAAACCAAAAAGTCCTATCCGAAACTACTTGTTTTTCCTTTACGGAGATATGTTTTTGTTTCAGTTAGGGAGATTGAAGATCGGAATTTCGGAGTTTCTACTGAGAGAACTTGGAATGAACATCGAACATAGTTTATTAATACATCAACAAGGGGTTAGGATCTTAATGCTACATGGGGTGTCACTGATTTACAATTTTGACGTATTTAAATTACATCTATCTTCCTTTTCTAATGCCTTACTACAACATATTCTTTGTCTCAACCTTGACCTACAACATATTTTGTAGCAGAAGTCGTATGCCAAAAATAAACCCAAAAAGGAGCGGGAGATAGTTTCTTTCCCATGTAGGGGATTTGGGAGTACAAATAGACAGGTCGTTAGAACTATTAAAAAAAGCTATCGGTAGTATATGAGCACGATCAAGTGCACAAATTTTTACCAGTCAAGGTGGTGCATTCGATCATGCCTTGACCTACCCCGCATGGGGATGCTTGGCAAAAGTCTGTGTTTTCTGTTTCGGAATACTACCTCACAATGCCCTCCGCTCAATTTCAAACTACTTCTATCCAATTTTCACAGCCTGCCGTGAGCTAACAGAACTATCAATACTTTCTCTTCACAACTTTGTTCTAGCAAAAAAATTGCTGTCTACTCCTAGAGCCTCATGGTGATGAGAAATTATTTCCTTCTCAAAACAACATCATAACATATTTTTGTCTTAATATTTAAACTACCCTTGAATGTGTGGTGATCTATCATCATATATCTTATTGCACTTTTGCTATGCTCTATATACTGCTAAGGCACTACATACTAATGCACTTGTGCTGAGGCCCTTCCAGATCTGGTAATTTGCTTCAATCAGTTCTATTTTGTTTGGTTTCCCCATCCAGATCTGAGAGGGCTCATAATTTGGGGCGTTGCTTATGGTCTAATGTTGCATAACATTTGTATTGTTCGCGCTAAAAGAATCGTCCTTAAGTAGGACGAAGGAAAAGGAAAGTGATTACCACCGGATGCAGAGCGTAGTCCGACCATCCAATCTTCTGCGGAGGATTGAATGGTGGGACGCCACAGCAAAGGGGCAATCTGACAAAAACAAAAAAATACAAGTGATAGAAATTGTTAACAAAATTTAAAATTCTGGAACTAAAATATCAAAACTTGCACCACCCCGTCGAACCCCTACGTGCTAGTTTAGACACTAATTTTCAACACATAAACAAATTTTGCCTATTTGTCTTCGCGTTTACGGGAAATTTTTAACTTCATACTATAGTTCAGTCTATGAAAGTTATAAACAGTTAACATACATTTTGATTTCTTCCCATTTCGCTAGATGAATTTTAATAATATGCGGAAAAAATCTCAGCCACTATATGATCTCTCTTCATAACAATCTTGTTTCAACGGTACTGAGCCTTTGAGTTTAGTTGCATAAGACTTTTAACTGCACCTTATGCTCCTACTCCTTCAGGGCTAATCAAATGTTCATTTGTGATAAATGGAATATAAGTATACATATATCAGATCACGTCGTGATAGCTAACGAGTTCAAATTATGACATTTCAGATACACAAACACGTTTACTAGCATCGCAGCTAGTTGGGTAAAATTCTATCGGGAAACGGTAGATACAAAGTATATCATGTTTCGATTCCGGCTTTCGATTGAAATTAAATGAGACCTTTTGGCACCATGTGTACAGCATAACCGTACATGCATGGTTGGCCTCAGGTTAATGTGAAAGGGTTGTTTTTCAGTTCACAAAAGACTTTCTGTTTCGGAACTGTATATTTAAAGGGAGTATTCTTTCAGATTGTAAATTTTTCATGAATATAGAATGGTATTTTTTGATAGTTTGGTAGCGTTTCATTCTCCTATCAACATTTGAGCAAACATCTGTTGCATCACTAAAACTCGTGAAAATCTAATCTTATCTTACAATGGTGCAGAAAATGCTGCTATCTGTTTAAAAAACTACTAAATCCCTTCTTTTTTTTTGGCAGAATAAGAATGGTTTCATAACATCAAAGTTGTTGAAAATTCGCATGGGCACTAGCCTGGGTCAAAATTCAAATTCCAGTTCCCTTTTAGTTTTTGGGAGCCTTTTGGGTCTTGTAATAACTGTGCAAAATTTCAGCTCGATCGGTGAAATTATATTTTTGCGCTCTAGGTTTTAATTTTTCATAGGATTTTATATGGGAAATTTACTTATACATAGAATAATCTGGCGAGGTGACCCGTTGCCATCTAAAAATAAGTGAATCCAATTTTTCTCTTGGAAATTTTTCAAGAAAAAAGCAAAGCGATCCGACGATTTTGCAAAAAGTTATTAAGCTAAAACTGATAACAATCCAAACGAACGGCTCACCGAACTGTTTTTCCTAACAACACTGCCACCTGCAGCATGGCCTGCAGCCTGCTGCTGTCGGCGCGAAGCTACCACGTTGATGTGGGGCGTTCACTCGGCATGGAGAGAAGCCGATGGAAGATTTCCATGAGGAAAATTGGGTTCACTTATTTTTAGATGGCAACGGGTCACCTCGCCAGATTATTCTATGTAAAAGTAAGTTTTCCCATATAGAATCCTATGTAAAATTAAAACCTCGAGCGCAAAAATATAGATTCACCGATGGAGCTAAAATTCTGCACAGTTATTATACAACTTAAAAGGCTTTCAAAAATTGTTAGGAATTGAATATTTGTCTTCTTCCATATGTCCGTGTCCCAGGATAATGGGCACCCGTCCCTTCGTACACACGCCAGTGGATGCGGCCGTTTTAGTTTTACACTGTTTCATAAATGGATTGCATGTATTATTCACACCGCTTGCAATGCCTACTATGTTGCAACCCGCGTGTTGCTTCGCCAAAGGGGTTTGTTTGTTGTTTTGTCGCATGAAAATATCTCCCATTCATGCGCGAGCAGGGATGGTCTGGTTAAGAGTTGTTTTGCCGGTTAAATTAGAATCAATTACGGGCGATAATCAAGCGAATATTTTGCTCTAAGAGGAAGAGATTAAAGCCTGATGGTTATTTTATCCAGCATCAAAAACCAGGCGCCTCAAGTGCTCACATTTTCCCGTTTATTATTTAATCAATTCCGTTCCAATAAACTCCACCTCTTGAGCTCTTCATCGATGTAATCCGCTATTTTCAGTACAAAAATGCAATGCAGAAACTATCGAGACGCGAAACTGAAAATTTTAAAAGGGAATTACCTCATTATTTTCTGCACTTCAGTCCGATGGGAGGAGCGCCTTCCAACATTTCTTTTTTTCGCAAACTCTTCTGCAATTTACTATTCATATTTATCTTCCGGAAACTACAATGAACCCACACCCAGCTGAGAGGTCTTTCATATAGAAAATAAGGATTTCCACTTGCGAGTTGGAGGAAAAGAGGAAAGGGCCAAACTGCGACAGGGAGTGGAATTCCAGTATCTAGTGCAACTGCATTAAATTGCAGTAAAGTTCCGCTCAACATTGTCGTGGGTTGGGAGAATGATGCGATTTTACTTGATATTAATTTTCAGGCTTTTGCAATAATGGTCACGCGTTTTGATGGAATCGTCGTTTTATATTACGAGAAATTCTCGGTATTCGATGAAATGATGAAAAGTGAACGTCGTACGAGTCACGCTAGGAAAAAGTGTAAGACAAATCGATATCGAACGAATTGCATCCGAAACCAACTTAAATTCAATCTACATTCAAATACAATTTTAATTCATATTTGAATCCACTTTCGAATACAATTTTGAATCCAAATTTAAATCCAAATTCGAATCCAATTTTGAATCCCAATTCGAATCCAAATTCGGATCTCAGAAAGGGCCTTGGAAAATTAATTTTATTAGGGAAATTTTTATTCAAATATGACGATGCTATATGAGCTGAACCAGCCGAGGCTGAAAAGCTCAATAATAAAGATATCTAATCTAATCTACGATGCTATTGAATAGGTAACAAATCCTTCAGATGTTAATTTCAAATTGTAGTTTCAGTAGCTATATATAATAAAAAATTCACGAACAGTTTCAAACTTCAATTAATTAGATGATTTAACGATTTACTTACAGGATATCAAATTGAATGAATTAAACAGATTCAATAAGTTTTCACTAGCTATCTAGCTGCTAACCGTAATTTTAATTAAATAGAACTTTTCTAAGCCGCTCACAAACTTGCATGTGGTCCTTGTTTCCAATGTTTACGTTTTGTGTTTGTTTTGCTAATCATCCGTATTCCATCGAGCTGACGTTTCTCCGACCGAGTGGGTTCGGCGATTGATAGACACGAATATCCCTGTGGTAACTAGCGACCGTTACTTACCGAGGGGACTCGTCGTCACATTCTACCATCCGTAAACCATTGTGACCGCCTTCCGGTTTACCACCATCTACGACGTCGATCTTCTTACAACCATGACACAGGACTCTTTCGACAAACTATGAACGATTTCCAGGTGTACCGCACGGATAGTCATGCAGGTAAACAGTGCAACCCAACGTTTCGCGTTGCTTCTGCGAACTTTCACCAGTACTGGGCCAAAATAGTCTATGCCAACGTATGTGAATGGTCGTACATACGGTGTTATTCGAACCTTCGGCAGTGGTGCCACACAGTGGGACGAAATGAAAAAAAGTGGGACATGGTTATTTGCGGCGAAACTATTAGGTGTGGCCCATTGATGTCCTCTACAATGTTTCTACATTTTTGAAGTTCTTTATTTTTGTGATAACAAATTTGATTGAAGGGGTGTATACACCTAGATAAAAAAAAATAACTTTTTTATTTCTGGATCAAACCGAAAATTATGTATCGAAACATTGTAGATTAGGTCCATTCATGAAACTTTGTACAAGACAAAAACTTCCTATCTCTTAACTGGACGAAGTTGTAGGGTGAAAAAGGAATGAAAAATATAATACCCCCTTAAAACTTGTTTTTTTTTTATCATAACTTTTTTATTTGAATTTTCCCATTTTTTAAATGTTCTACAGAGTTTAAGATACCTCAAAAATACACTTTTTTGTAGAAGACAACTTATCATTATCTCTTTATTTAAAGGATTTACGTCGGTTTGAATGAATTTTTGGAGCTATCTTCGAGGATGCGTAGATTGCAGGTTAGCAAGTATTAGCAGCTTTTAACGTTAGTTTATTCAACAACTGATACCCTTCAAAATGATGTACAAATTATAAGGGGGTTCAGGAGGGCTCCAATCATTTTTTCAAAAAAGTTACTGAGCTTCTTTTAAGATTATGTTGCATATAAAATGATTTTTCATCTTTTTGAATAAATATTTAGACGTGCTATTGATGTTTAAAAAAAGGCCAATTTATTAGATAATGAAACTTATATGATAACGAAAAAAAGTACATCGTTCTTCTGCAAATCTTCCTTTGGTAGAAAAACGACATAATTCCTTTGCACCTATTGTATTTGCAGTAGAACAATGGACTTTTTTCGTTATTATATTGAAATAAGCTTTATTATCTAAATCCTAGAGGGTTTGAGCTGTTTAGTGGAATACCTGTAACCAGAAATTAGAAGAAGAATTAGTATCTTCCATTTAATTCCAACTACCTTTGCTTATCTTGACAGATACTGCGTATTTCGTCTGCAATGTCAGACTTCTTCAGTGTCTCGTACTAATAACTCGACTTACTAGTCGAGTTATTAGTACGAGACACTGAAGAAGTCTGCACATTGTAGACGAAATACGCGTATCTGTCGAAGATAAGCAAAAGTAGTTGGAATCAAATGGAAGATACTAATTCTTCTTCTAATTTCTAGTTTATTATCTAATAAATTGGCCGTTTTTCCTTTTAGACATTAATAGCCAGCCTAAATACTTATTCAAAAAGATGAAAAATCATATGCAAATATAATCTGATAAGAAGCTAAGTTACTTTTTTGAAAAATTGTTTGAGCCCCCTGACCTCCTTAGATTTTTTGCATCATTTTAAAGGGTATCAGTTGTTGAAAAACTTACGTTAAGTTTAGCTGCTAATACCTGCTAACCTGTAATCTACGCATTCTCGAAGATAGCTCAAAAAAATCATTAAATCCGACGTAAATCCTTGAAATAAAGAGATAATGATGAGTGGTCTTCTACAAAAATATGTATTTTTAAAGTACCTTAAACTCTGTAGAACATTTGAAAATGAGAAAATTCAAATAAAAAGTTATGATCAAAAAACTAGTTTTAAGCTGGGTATTACATTTTGCATTCCTTTTTGACCGTACAACTTCGTCCAGTTAAGAGATAGAAAGTGTTTGTCTTCTACAAAGTTTCATGAAACAACTTAATCTATAATGTTGTAATACATGGTTATCGATTTGTACCAGAAATCAATATGTTAGTTTATTTTTGTCTAGGTGTATACACCCCTTAAATCAAATTTGTCAACACAAAAATAAAGTACTCAAAATATGTAGAAACATTGTAGAGGACATCAATGGGCCACACCAAATAGTTTCGCCGCAAATACCCATGTCCCACTTTTTTTCATTTCGTCCCACTGTGCGGCCGTGGGTAAGCGCGTTTTATTCTACACCAGATACAGCTCTCCAAAACTTTTCTAACTAGTGACCTCAATGTCGTTATCTCGTAGAGTTGCCTCATCTCGTTGCAACCGTTTCACAATTGTAGTGGTGGAAACGACGATGAAATTAGTCGACGAGGAGATAGGTGATTGGATGCTTGTTGGGTAGAATAATCGGATACTTGGTTCCGTACGGTATCCATTCGGTATCGCCAATTGCGTATCACTCCGGCCTTGTCCATGAACGGCCAGTGTTTGTAAAGTGGACTGGACTTAGGTTCTGGTTCTCCCATTGTCGCATCAAGGATGACTTATTCCGGTGCAAAGAACTCCCCTTGTGCTTGTTTCCACAGCGAATTTTCGGCACGTATCAACTCGGCTTGTGTCAGACTTCCTTGAACCAGCACTCCGTTTCGTTGCAAAGGCTGTACGTTGTTGACAAATCGATGCACGTACGCCATAGTTCTGTGACTAAACCTTTTAGTATCAATCAGCGGTTCAGGTTCACGATAATGCACGTTGCAAACAATAAGTTCTTCTTCAGTGAAACTGATCGGTTCATCGCTACCAGGCCATGATTCTTCCGGTTGTCTTGGAAACTCTGGTCCACAAAACCATCGACACCGACACAAAACCAATCTTCCTCCATTCGCTAACATCCGTCAATGATAATATCTCCCCAATCCGGAACCCCACGTACTAGTGGTATCGGCGTTGGTCTGACTTAATCCAAGCAAGGACGGTGCTGGAATCTGACCATAGTACACATTTCTTCACTTGGAGAGCGTGCATGGATATGATACAGTTGAGGAGACGGGATCCTAAAACAGCAGCTTGCAATTCGAGCCATGGAATCGTTAGCATCGTCAGCGGAGCTACCTTTGATCTCACGGCTACGAGGGCAACTTTTGGACCTTGAGGAGTTTCAATCCGGAAATAGACTACACATGCATAAGCGAATCTGCTGCGTCAACGCACACGTGGATTTGTAAAGACGAATACGTTTTCTCAATGGCGTCCAGAAAATAGCATCCCGGGATCCGAAGATTGTTCAGGTTTGGAACCTCAACTTCTCGATGATTTGATCGTCCCATCCAGTACCTGATGCCCATATATCCTGCATCAGTATTCTTCCATGAATCAGAAAGAAAGTAATCCATCCCATTGGATCGAAGAAACTTATTACGGTGTCTAAGGCTTCACGTTTAGGTGAAACGTATGACTCATCCAATACGTGTTTCAGGTTGTCACGCAAAGAAACGACGTAGGTAAAGGTGTCACTGCTTGGTATCCACTGACTCGACTCTTTCGTCTTTCTCCACTCCGATTTCCTTCTCAACTGTCGTTGATTCTTCTCCCACTTGAGCAATAATCGCTGGATTGTTGGACAAGAAGTTACGGATTTCGTATCGCCCGTGGGCGTGAATTTTCTTCACCTCGCAGCCAATTTTCACTGCTTCCTCCGCTGTCCCGAAACTATCAAGGTAATCATCCACGTAATTGTATTGAATGATGGCCGTTACTGCTCGTGGGAAATCCGCTTCAAACTCTTTGGCGTTCAAATTTTTGATGTAATAGGCACAGCTCGGTGAACACGAAGCCCCGAAAATGGCTACGTTCATAACGTAGATCATGGGTTCTTGACCTGAAAAACCCCTGAACAGAAATCTCAGAAATTGACGATCTTCGGTCCGTATGAAGAACCGATGAAACATTTCCTTGATATCGCCGGTTAAAGCAAAACGGTATAGTCGAAAATTTTCAATAACCACCGGGAGAGATGTCAGTAAATCAGGACCCTTCAGAGTTGAGTAAAACTCCATCGACCATGGCAGCTGCATCCCAAATCAACCGCAACTTGTTCTGTTTCTTCGGGTTCAGGACGATCCCCAATGGCAAATACCAGCATTGAGCAGGATCGGTAGTTGACAATACATACTTCGTAGCCTTGTGTGCATACCATTTGACTTCGTAGTCCCGTATCTACTGCCGGACTCGACCATACAGAGCAGGATAATTATTGAGATGCCTCTCAATTGAACACATTCGTTTGTACGCCATCGCGTACCTGCTTGGAAAGCTCAAGTTGCCCCCTTCCAAAGCAAACCCGTTTCGTAGCCTCCATCAACTCTTCAAGTAGTAGATTCTTGTAACATCCTTGCTCCCTTGTCTCCCTCGGATTCCAACGGAGTAGAAGGAGGTGATACGCCAATGTTGTCCAATGTGATGTAATCACGAACTAATTGGTTTAGTGTTCTTGTTCTAGATCGGTCCATCCTCCAACATGAAACCCACAATCGACTGTGGATTGTGGCTTTGCTATACATCCGTAGATGCTCCACCCAATGAAATGCCGTCTCGAATGAACTAAAACGTCTACAGCAGACGTACAGTTAAAAGAGACGTTAATAGAATGAATCACCCAATGCGACTCTTAGCGGCTATCGGCTCTTCCCATTTTTCTTCTCTGATTTTTGCGGCACGGTGAGTTTCAGGTTGTCAAGACCGATCAATAGTTTGGGCGAAACGTTCTCGTAGTTGTTGAAAGGCAGTCCCCGTAGATGAGGATATCTTCCTGCCATTTCACAATATTCCATAGTTTGGGAAGGAAGCAGCAATCCACCGTCTGTACGAGCGTTTACCAATAGGTACTGTTTTGAAAAACCGCTACCAGAATTTGCGGCACTGATCCGTCTAGATTTTGGTTCACTGCGCTTGATGCTACCAGTCCACTGTAGGTTAAGCGGCTCCGTAATTCCTGCGATTCCAAGTTGGTCTGCAACCGAGTCATCCAGCAAAGTTATTAAGTCCGATCTCTTGTACCGTCCTCAGCCTTTCGTCGATATTCATCGATTTGAACCCGTCCCATTCTGACATTCGGTGCCCTTCCGCTTTGCAAACCACGCACAACCTCTTCGGTGATCGCTTTTCCGAAGTGATGGTGCTAATTGATTCTTGTACAACGATGATTCTAATTGTGCGTGCATCTGTACAAATGACCGTTCCTTAATGACTTCTGAGGTTTTACATACGGAAAGTCATCAGCTACATTGTAGGCAAGTTCAACCAAAGCTGACATGAATTTTCCGAACGTACTAAGGTCCACATCCTGAGTTCTGGTTTTGTATTCCGCCCAAAGGAGACGATAATCAACAGGCAATTTTCACACCAGCTCATGTAGTATTGATGGATTTGATAGATGTGCCTGGTGTCCCACGTTCTTGAGATACTGCACCAGGTTATCCACTGCCAACCAGAATTCCATTATGCTCTCCAGATCGTGAACCTTCATTGACGGTAACTGTCGAACTCGTTCTGTCATGCAACGAATGAGTATTTCTGGACGTCCGTACCGCATCTCTTAAGTATTGATAACATGCGGTACACTTGTAGGACAAAGCAGTAGACCGCTGATCCATATCGGCCATTCTTCCGGATTACCCGAAAACATAGGTAAATCCTTTCCCAACATCTGTCTAGCAGCCAACTGTCGCTTCGATGGACCCTCATCGATATCGTTGTCGTTTCGGCGGTGCTGGCACCATTCCGGATTATTCCACTGGCTTGATTGTTGGCTACCAACGACATGTTCTGACTGACCTCCCACTTGATTCCGTTGACCTTCATGTGATTGAGCATTAACCTCTGCGAAAAGTTGCTGCGCTACTTCATTCTGATGGGTTGCCTTCTCTAACCAATCTTTCCCCTTTGAACATGAATCGCTAATACTGACACCGACGCTTGCCCTACTGCCACGACTGCCACGACTGCTACCATACTCGGATGCTTGCCGAAGAGGCTTCGCTTTTTCTTCAGCCGATTGCTTTCTGTTTGCCATCTGTTGCTTCCGATATTCCCGCTCGTCTGTCATCTTCTGCTCTAGTGCAGCTTTTGCTTCGACGATCGACCTCGCTTCTATCGCTAACTCCTTCTCTCGCAATTCCTACTCAAGTTTCAGTTGAAAATCCTTAAGTGTCTTTTCCGCCGCAAGTTCTTCTTCTGGTATACGTTGCAGTTCTTCAACGGCTTTCAGCTCCAGTTCCAAACGAGCCCTTGTGCTGAACGTAACACTTTCGCCAACCGTTTTCTTAGACTTCCTGGTGGCTTTGCTGCCAGCCGAAGATTTCACCGTTGTCGCCTTCGGGATTCTTCCGGGTCACCTTCGGGTCGCCTTCGGGAATTTCTTGGCAATCGCGACACCTTTGGCCGTACCGGCTCTACCTCCATCGGATCCATTTCGTTTTGGATTAGGATGCTTGTTTTTATTACCATCCATTACCTGAACATCATCTGTTCCATTTTTAACAAGGAGTTCGCAGGTGGAACAGTACCATTTCCGATCCTGAACACTGAACACACAACTGGCACAAACCGTACGCCGTCATATTCGTCGTTATTGGTACATAAGGCACACCTGCGAATCATTCCTATCATTCGCCATCGTCCGGGGAATGTTGGTTTAAAAATTCTGAAGGAATGTAATTACTGATTTTTTTTAGCGTCCCGTAAAAACTTAAAGTTTGTTGGGAACAGCTTTAGCTGTAATGAGGTTTTATTAGTAATATTATCAATATGATTTATAAATTGTATCTTACAATTTTTCAGCCTTCTCCGTATAGATTCATGCATTGACTCACAAAATTTTCTTGCATCTTTCTAGCAACATGCCAGTTCGATTTGTAATAGTTCCAAGACAAAATTGTAATGGAGCAAAATAAGAGTAATGGCTGGTCCACAGTTGATACGTTGCGGATGCGTTGGCGTGAATTTGACAATTTTCCCATAGGTTTTCTGTCAAATTTACGTCAACGGAACGATTATAATTGTCGATAGGAAGTAGCTCATTCAACACAACTATGCTGACATAAAGCAAGAAGGTGTTGAATTCAGAGCGTTTAGTGAACAACGAACAGGTACCAATTAAGAGCCATTATTATACTACCCGAATAAACAAGTATTTTAAAGGTTTCGTCGTCCATTACCACGCAGTCAAACTTCGTCAGCATCGTCGTGTACAGCCTCCGGGATCGCACTTTTGCCGTCGTATTTTGTTTATCATCGCGATTTGGAGTCACTACCTTCTTGTAAGTCGATAGTCCGGCTCGTTTTTTGGCTCGATGCACGGTTGTAGACGATACACCCAGCTTATTTGCGGCATCTCGGAGAGATAGGTTAGGTTTCGCTTGAAACTACCGGCAACTCTCTTTGTCGTCTCAGCGGCTTCCGGTTTTCGATTTCCTCGATCCAGACTTCCTGGCTGTCGACAAACGTTCCCAAACACTTAATTACATTTGTAACGGATGATTTGGCAACTTTAGCGATTTTGCCAACTTTGCGTGCGAGTAGTTTGATTTTGCGATGCGCGAGCAAAATTTTGATACGCTCTTTCTTGCTTGGACGGCATTTTGACAACTGAAGAGTGAATTCCAAAATCAAAATAGGATCAACATTCTACACACACACAATTAAAAATGAGGGTGTTCAGGTTTTTTAAATGCAAAATTGAAAGAAATACGTCAAGTTGATATTGACCAAATTTTGACCGTATCGCCCTTTATATTGCTTATGGGGTTTTCAATAAATCTCGAGTACTTTTTCAAAAGGATGTAAGTCGCAAAATGTAAAAAAACGCGTTGTTCATGGCAAGTTATTACAAAATCACCTATAAATGCCCAAATTTGTTGAATATTCGGATGGATAATTCTTGAAAATTTTAACTTATTTATTACAAAACGGTGTAAAATCACTTTTGAACTTTTTGGGAATAATGTAGATACACCGCTTGCGTTGAAAAGTAACTTGCGAATCAATATTGTATCATTCAAATGCCCCTACATGACGCGTTAGTGGAAGTCTTTATACATCAAGGTCAAGAAATTAGTTTTTTTTAGTACGAATTGATTTTTTTTAGCAAAGGTATTTCTACACCGTTTTTGTTACAGAAACAAATAATAAGTTATTTTGATAAATTCGATGTATCTGTGTGAAATATGACAACTTGAGATAACATTTCGACGTATCAACATTGTTATTCGCAGGATGACGTATCGTTTTGACGCAAGTAACATACCATCGTACTGACTTATCAAAATGACGTATTATCTTTTTCTATTGCAGACCATTGTAAGTAACATTTTTCTAAATATCACTTGATTTTTCACTCTTTGTGTAGTTTTTAAGCACAGTGATGTAATATCTTTTACCAATGTGTCATTCAGTGGAATTTAATTGGGAAAAACATGTCCGGTTTCAAATAGGAATAAAAACAAACTCAAAAAAGTTCAATGCTGATTTTTTCATCTTCGTCCAAATGTTACTTCCGTCCATTTGAAAAAGTACTCAAGAAATATCAAAACATGAGAGATAAAAAAAATTTCACCAGTCTCAAAATAAGATAGGTCTTACCGCATATTCGGCAACACTGTTAAATCTCAATTTGTAGCTGCTGTCGTTGCTGCCATTTTGTATATGCGCTGCTTACGATCTCTAGCTGTATTTTACTGCGCTAGGATTAAGTTCATTTTATTAGTTGTCAGATGAAAAAAATATTATTGTTATTATTCCAGAGCTCCCATCCAGATTGCAAATTGGGATTTCTTGTTCGACAACAACAAACGCCTTCCGATGGTCGTCGTTTGGATCACAGGCTACTGCGATAGATAACTCATAAATTTCAGTCGGGTCAGCGTCCTTCTGGGGACTAATCAAGTCACGCTATGAATATGGACGATACCCATTTTTCATAATCACATTCTCAGTCTATTATTCTGTCGACGACGACGACGACGCAAACAATAAGGACGGAAAAACACAATCGTACATCAATAATGTGTCTCGTTTTATGATTACGCACGCCATTCGCCATGGAGGGCCAATTTGATAGATGGGAGCCCTAGTCCTTCCCTACCTTCACAGGTCCCTTTTTCCTAAATAAATCACAACAACTAACCGGTGCGAGAGGTGTTACGGAGTTGATTGGGGCCGAAAGCAACGAACTCAGTGGGCCACTGGCATATTACCCTTTAATGTCGTTTCTTCCTTCGCTTATGAATGATACATTTTCGGGACAATGGAAGGGGAAAAACCGTGGACTAAAAGCGAACATAAACCTCAGCCAGTAGAGCGCTAATACGGCGCCACATGAATTAGGGAGTTGACGGGTGAGAAATAAATCCTTCCCCTCCGTGTGAGTGTTCCCTGGCTGGAGCACACGAGTGCGTCCATATGTGGTTGGGAAGGACAATTTTTGGCTTAACTAGAGTCCGGGCAGGGTTCGGCTCCCTCCGCTTCCTGCGGAGTTTTCTCCTGGAAAAAGTTTTTCCTCCTCGTCGTCTAAGTGCTAAAAAACTTCATCAACGAAGGAATGGCGACTGGGATGGCGAGGAAGTTTACTTATTGGAGCAAAATTGCGGTCAGAGTTTGTCGCCGATCGCGAAAATGGGTTCTCCGTAATAAATTGGATTTGGTTAGAAAGCTTCATGTTCGGAGACTCATTAAATAACGTGTTGCGGCGGAGTATGAGGAAGTAATGCATGGTATTTTCCAGCTTGTGGTTGATGATGTATGCCATCTTTCAAACTATCTTTTATAATGTAACAGTTTTGCTCATTCCCTGACCCATTACAACTGCTTCTATGAATCTTAAATCCAAATCAAGCGACAAAAGTGTCTGCCGAACAACCGACTAAAGGACTTTCCTAGAGCGAGAAAAAAACAAAACCAGCATCAGCTGAACGACACGATGGTGATGATACAGCGAGAGAAAGAGCATCCTTCTGCCTTCGATCACGCCAAAGCCTCGAACTCTCCTCCTTATGAAATGGTTTCTTTATTTAAATTTCACTTATGAATAATATATGAAGCTGTAACGGAACAGCAGCGCGCGGCGCCTTTTGTCGCTTTGGCCTCTTGCCCTGCTGGATGCTGCCATGCTGGTTCCATCGCTGTCCCACCACCCGAAAGCAGACCAAAAGATGGATAGTATGAAAATTCATAAACCGCGCGCCCGCTTACCCATCAGGGCCGGCTTTTACCTCCCCAAACGACCCCAAACTGAACTTCTTTACGGGTTTCTCCTTCTCGAAAGATGGCCTCTTCGACAGGTTCCAAGAGTGAAAAAAAATATGAAAGAAGGAGGTTGTTTTCGCATGGGTTAGTTTGCGTTTAGTATTGCTTTTTTTCATAGGCACAATTGGGGAGGGGTTTGGTAGCATTCTATTTTGGGATGAACCTCCACTAGAACCAACTGAGCCCAGCACCCCAGTGGACTTCCGCCGGGTCCCAGCAAGCCGATGCGATAGCGCACTAAAATTAATATGTAGCTAGGATACGACTCAACGAGGAACGAAATTGTGACGTATGAATACAAAGGGGCATCACGAGCCTTCTTCTTTCTTTTTTTTTGTCATATTTCCATTTCTTCGGTGGCTCATCAAATGCCTGGTGACAGCGTAAAAATGAGAAGGAAAGCGGCTATACAGATAAATGTTGTGGTTACCATGATATCATGTATATCACATCATATCATCGGGAAGGATTTTCGGACGATCGGAGAAGAATTGGAACGATATTGTCTGTTGTTGAACGATTTGCATCGAGATGGAATGGCATCGTTAAACGAGTGGAAAATTTTGCTCCTGGGCATGCTGCCTGCCCGGTGGTGATTGGCTCTCGGACATGCTTGGATCGGTTGGATATTTGCGGTTTGGGATGAATTTCGGTCTCTCTTTCTTGTTTGATGGGCACTGAATGTAAATTGTTGAGGGGGAGAAGACAGATGGAGTACTGAAACCGAATGATGTGCCACAAATATGGGTTAAGTTCACCGGAATAGGTCGAAGAGTGCGAAAATACCTCCTCGATGTGCTGTTTGTGGACATTCTATTCAAATTTTATGGTTTCTTTTCAGTCTGATCTATCAAGATGGAATGCCCTTGACGTCGAGCGAGAGCAGCGTCGAAAAAGGTTGTCAAAGCCCAGATGGCCATTGCCAATGGTGACCGCAATCAGCAGAAGCAGAAGCCACTAGACATCAATTTGGTTTTATTATGGCCCCAAGAGGTGCCAATAGGTTTCAAATTTTACTCAGGTTTATGAGAACCTACACAGTTTGTTTACAACGATTTTTAAACTTTTGTTTTCTCAAATTCCTGTTACTCCTATCAAAGGTTAAATTTGGACTTAATGATTTCATGAAATGCTGTTATGAAATGCCGTTTTAGGACTCATTTATTTATCTATGGTCAGCTGAAAAAGCATTTTAAAACCATTTTGCTTCCAGTAAATGCATTATACGACAAATTGGCATTGAGGGAAGTCAAACAGTTTTATAGTAGCCATTGTGAAATTCAATTAGCTTTTTGGCAAAACAGTGATTTAATCCAATCGCCATATTGAAATAAGAGGAATAATTAAAATGTTGGCACCAAATTTTAAATATAATGCAAATGAATTGTAGACCGGAGACAACCTTATTGGATTCCATCAATTCCCAAGAAATTCATCATTAATTTTTTGAATACTAGCTAAACTCGGTGCGAGCGCTGCTACGCTTGCAACTAAAAGAATGAACATTTAATAGCACTCGCTCGTTTATGGTTGTTTTTTGGAATGAGTTTTTTTTCTTGACTAAGCAGGGGTTCAAACTTCTATCAGAACAAGCTTCTCACCCAAGAAATATACGTTTTGTGTTTTGGATAACTCTCATGTTTGGCAAAAGTTTGTGTTTCATTTATGAGAGCTCTACCATCCAGAGTGGGGAGGTTTCTCAAACTACCATACAATCATTGCCTTCAAAACCCCACACATGCCAAATTTCGTTCCATTTGCTTGAATATTTCTTCATAAGAACCTTCCCCCGCCCCAAAAACCCCTGCATACACATTTTCACGCTAATTCAGAACTTACCAAGTCTTTAAGGGTCAGACAGACAGACAGACAGAAACTCATTTTTATATATGTATATAGAAATTCTACCTCCAAAAACCTCCATATGTCAAATTTGGTTCCATATGCTTCATTACTTCTCGAGTTATGCAGAAATTTGTTTCTCACTTTTATGGGAGCCCCGGCGGAGGCGGAGGGGTCTAAAACCACTATAGAAACATTTCTTTCCTTCAAAAACCTCTACTTGCCAAATTTGGTTCCATTTATTTGGTTACTTTTTGAGTTACGCTGAAACTTGAGTTCTATTCGTATTGAAGCCCCCCTCTCTTCTTAACAGAGAGAGGAGGGGTCTCGAACTGCCGTAGAAACATTTCAAAACCTCCACATGCAAAATTTGGTTCCATTTGCTGGATTTGTTCTGGAGTTGTTGTTCAGAAATTTTAGTTTCATTTGTATGAGAGCCCCCCCCCTTCTAGAAAAAGGAGGTGTCTCAAACAACCATAAAAACCTTTTTTGCTTGTAAAAACTCTCTTATGCAAAATTTGGTTCCATTTGCTTGATTAGTTCTAGAGTTATGCAGAACTATGTGTTTCATTTGTATGGGAGCCCCTCGTTTCAGAGAAGGGAGGCGTCTCTTACTATCTTAAGCACCTTCAGCGGTCCCAAAAACTCTTTCATACAAAATTTCACGCCGATCGGTTCTGTAGTGTCCGAGTCTATACGGTTCAAAAATGTAGATGTAAATGTAGATATTTGTTTAAATTTTGTTTTTGTTGCTGTAAATTCGAATAATTTCTTCGGCGCATTAATTTTCGGCACTTATCGTGCCAACATTTATCATAAAATTAAATGCTCAGCATGATATGCTGTAGAAAACTCATTTTGTTTCTCTAGTGTTCATATCATCTTTCAGTAGAACATTTTCAAACATGTCTTGGTCTTATGAAGGTTTTATTAATTGGTTTTCACAACCGTCTATAGCCTGGGTCAATTTGTACAAATTTCTGTCATGCTGACCTATTCTGTAAAACAATCACCATCCGGCGTGATTCAGTCGTGAGACTGTGCACGACTTCCAGCTTTTTTTGGGCAACACTGCGTTGGTGCGAGTTAGTATTGTTTTTATAACCGTCCGATTTTAATTATTATTTTTCGCCGATATATGTTTTGCCGTTATTCGTGGTTTCGAACCGTCCCGTTTTTTTGCCCGTGTTGTGATATTTGGTCTGTGCATAGACAGTGGAGAATTGTTTTTTATTTTTAATCATTTATTGGTACAGGCTCAATCGAATCAACTTTACAGAGCCAAGTTTTCATATTTATATACATCAGTTATCTTAAATCTAAAGTTAGGAGGATATAACCGATTACTCGCGGTCGTCTCGAAATTAATAGGAATAACAATTCAACTGATAGGGAGCTGGGCGGGAATTTAAAGTAAGGTTTACATAACGCATTTATATTTTATATTCTAAATTGTCTCAAAACTTATAACTGTACAACTATAGAGATTCTTTTGACTTGAACATTTTTGAAAAAAAAACACATATACACATACCCTCCAAAAAAAAAATTATAGTAAAAATACAGGTTGCACTAACTACAATCTAAGGTTAATGTTAGTCAAAAACACATAAATGAGTTTCATAAACTCCAGATCACGTACAGCAAAAATATCTCGAACCGGTACATTAGGTTGTCTATCTCGAGCCCGAAGAGAATCATAAAGCTCAGATCTGACTCCACGATGCTCAGCACATGACCAAACAATGTGATCTGCGTCCTGGTAACCTTGTCCACATTCACAGAAATTGCTGTCGCTCAGCCCAACTAGGTATAAATGAGCGTTAAAAGAATGACGATTGGACATGAGGCGAGACATCACGCGGATGAAATCTCGACCCACATCCATCCCGCTAAACCAAGATTTCTTCGACACCTTTGGGATGATAGAATGTTGCCATCGCCCGAAATCTCCTTTACTCAATTTATACTGGCAGCTGACGAGTGACTGTTGACGAAAAATAGGAGAAAATTCGTTGAAGGCGATTTGTCGATCATAAATATCGCCTTCCATAGCGCCCACCTTTGCAAGCGAGTCCGCTTTCTCATTGCCCGGAATTGAACAATGAGAAGGGACCCATACAAAGGTGATGATAAAATAACGCGAAGCATTAAGCACTTAGAAGCTCTTGTATTTTCAAGAGGAAATATGAGGAGTGCTCTAACGGTCTCAACGAGCGAATAGCCTCTATAGAACTGAGACTATCCGTGAAAATGAAGTACTGATCCGGTGTTAACGAGGCAACAATTTCTAGCGTAAAGTGTATTGCCGCTAATTCAGCGACATATACGGAACAAGGTGCATGAAGTTTACGATTGGCGCTGTAAATTTCATTAAATATTCCAAAGCCTGCTGACTCCTCTATCGATGATCCGTCAGTGAAGAACGATTTAGTGGAATCAACTTGGCCAAACTTTGCAGCAAATCTCACCGGAGCAATCATAGGACGATGATGCAGTAGCTTTATGGATGAATCAAAATGAACCGAATTGTCGAAGTCGGAGAAGCAAACACGATGGGTATGTACAAATGGTACAAGGTCATGAAGCGGGTTTGAGGGTTCAACTCAAGGAGCTTCTCAAAATTTGCGATTACCTGGGGGTTCATAACTTCACACCTGGTGAGGAGCCGGAGAGATAATTCTGAAAACCGATCCGAGAGTGGCAACATGCCAGCCAGCACTTCAAGACTCATGGTGTGAGTCGATTGCATGCAACCTAACGCGATACGAAGATACCGATACTGAATACGTTCCAGTTTGATGATGTGCGACCGAGCCGCATACTGAAAACAAAATCAACCGTATTCAAAAACCGACAAAATCGTTGTCCGGTACAACGTTAGAAGATCTTGCGCATGCGCTCCCCGCCAGGTCCCGGCACTTTTGCTTCAGATACTCAATGTGAGATCTCCAGGTGGACTTTGAATCAAACCGACCCCAAGATATTTAAAGGACATAGAATGAGTTATCGGCTTACCCCAAATTTGAAGCTTCGGTTGTGTAGGGTTATGCTTCTTAGAAAAACCTACCAACTCAGTTTTCTCCGTAGAGAATTTGATTTCCTAGATCGAGAGCCCAAGTAGACGTTCTGTATGGTTACACAGATAAAAAGAAACACTGAATTTTCTGCGTTATCTAATGCACATAAAGGGAATGCTAGATTTGGCAGAAAATAGTGGGATATTTCATGTAAATTTAAGCCAGATAACGCCTGAATCAAGCCTGTTGTATGAAAGATTGCAAACAATATCGTTGCTTACGCTCGTTTGACTTGGAATTACACGAGGGGAAATTTTACGCGCTTACTAAAATTAATTATTTTTTTCTGTGTAGAAACATCTGAAAGACCTAAACGTTGAGTGCTAAAAATATTTAAATTCCTAAAACTATCGTAATATTCTCATAGATATTCATCTAATGTGGTCAGTATTAAGAGGTTTGCGGATTTGAGAGGTCTTACTGTTGATGTCATACACTACTGTATAATGTAGGTAAGAATTTTCCCTGAATTGATACAAAACTTATATCGAATTCGTTTTTAAACCTAGGTTGGAACTAGTTCCAACCTGCGATTCCCGAACTTATTGTCAGCGCAAACCTTAACCTGATATGAGTTACAAATAAAACCTTACACACTGACGTTTGACACACAACAAGCCGACCCCATTTTGATACCCGATCCAGTTTGGAACTGAGTCAAAAACGAATTCACTATTAATGAATTTATCTTTCAGTGTTAAGCAAAAAATAATCGTGCTGTCAAAAACGGTACGAGTTTTGTTCATAATTAACACAATAATAATCAGGTTAATAATAAAATTGAATTCCTTTTCAAACCAAAGCAACCAACGTGTCAGTAAAAATGTTGAACCCTATTTTTCCAAATTTAAGTATATCTCGTAAATCTGCTAAAAAAATTGAACTTCGTTCTTGGAATCAGTGAACGTTTTTGATTGAAAATGAGGCTCGAATGTTAAAGTTCAATATTTTTGTTTTTATTTTCTTAACTAGTACTATAGACGAAAGAAGCAGTTCAACTCAAATCCATGCTTTTATCCGGTTTGAAGATGAGGCTGAAAGAAGCGAAAGGCTTGCCACCATTAGCACACGAAAAGCATTTGACATCGACGCAATCCTGCCATCATCATCCTGCACCGGAAGCAAAGTACACTATCTCAATAATAATAAGCAACACCACCAGCGCAATGATCCAAAGAGCTGCATCCCCGGATTCACGCTGCTCCACTTGAGTTTCATTCTTTATCATCACTTGGTGCGTCCTAGTCATGGTAAACTGATTTACGAAAATGTCCTCCAATTGTTTCCTAGCACCCTCTGAACCTTCACCATTCCTCACGGCCGTGATTTCACCATAGTAGTGTATGCCTTCACCTGCGGCAAAGC
Organism: Aedes japonicus; assembly: GCA_034211315.2. Lineage (NCBI taxonomy): Eukaryota > Metazoa > Arthropoda > Insecta > Diptera > Culicidae > Aedes > Aedes japonicus. Next base: position 11,518 of record JASCZW010007069.1, on the reverse strand, counting down.
ATCCTTCCAACTGCAGCACTGTCGAATTGCCACCGAGAAAAAAATGCTGCGCCGTCCAGCGCTGTCTAACCGCCGCGCCTTGTCTCATCACGCTCATGACCGTTCCGCAGGAACAGGCCGCAGTAAAGTTGAACAGCAGAGGCGTAATTGTGACGGTCAACTTTGAACAGTTCAGTGCCAAATCCAGTCCCAGGACGGTGTTGAACGGATTATGGCCACTGTTGTCCTCGATCCAATTGATGATATATCCATGGAAATGGTAAAACTTTTCTGCCATCAGGTTAGGCTCATTGGGATGCGATTTGCAGCATGAAGTCGTGCAAAGCAGTGCAACGGAACGATGCAGAATGATTGAGGTAAGGATTAGGATAAATTGATACATGATGATGGTGGTTGACAACGGTTAAATGACGAATGACGCCAGTCTGACTGGATGGTTATACATGAGGCGAATGTTTCAAGAAATGGAACACAATGAAAGAGCGTTAACTTTGGTGTCCTTTTGTAGTAATGGGTGGATGAATGGTAATCAAATCTTTCCAATACCTAATGAAGCACCCACAAGCTGTATAATAATGAGATTTTAACGGGTTGGCGAAAGACTTCGTTTTTTTAATGCGTTGAACCATTTTCCTAATGTAGGGAACATGTTAATCGTTCACAATCATTGCTAATTTTAAGGTTATCTGCTAAATCGAAAGGATCAAGAGTCTGCTTCGAGCATCGGTGGAGAACGGTCGCATTATCTATTCTCTAAGTTATCTATTGTTCGGTGGTGTGAGTGATCGAGTGAGCGAAGAACAAATAAAATGTAATACTGCTTCCTGGTGATACATGATGGTGCTGTTGGTGAAGATCATTATTGATTGGATAGTTGGTTTTGAATCACACCGATGCACAGTGGGAAAAAAAGTTCCCGAAACGCGAAATAATTCTATATCTCAGCTCGGAGTGGAACGATTTCTGTAGATGCTACGTTAGCTTGGAGGAAAATTTCCAAGAAATCTAATGGACGTAGTTTCATTGGCCGCACGGAACTGCTTTGAGAGCAAATGAGCTAGTTTTGCCCTGGTTCCTTTAATATTTCCTTGTATGTATGTATGTATGGTAGCCACCATCCCCTCTAGCCCTTGGCTTGGATGCAGCTCCACTTAACAGCAAGATCAAATTGGGCCACCGATCTGAATTCGCACTATCGCTGTATGAAGGGCCAAAAACGGAGGGGTGGACCCGTAAGCAGAGACACTTACACGAAATCCACGGGAAATTAAGAATCTCCTTCCAACGATATGATCCAACAAATCGAATAACACAATTCGCAATACTCATTAAGCTTTCTACAGGATGGCTTGTTAAGAAGGGCGCGTCACTCTCCCTGAAACTGTTGGAGTAGAACTCGCAGCACCACACTCGAATCGGTAGGATAAGAAATGATACTGTTTGTTCCTCCTAGACTCAGGCAGTCAATCAAACCATCGTCCAGTTTCAGCTTGAATGATACCCTGGTGCTCCTCCCAACCCAGTATTTATTATATTTATATAAATATAGATGTAATGTAATAATAATATGTTATATATGATTATATAGTAGAGCAAAAATTATATAAGGATATTTAGTTAAATTATGTAATAGTTGGAGTTCAGGTGCCTATGATAACCATGTTAAACTAAATTAATTAACCTGCTGAAATATTAATATTAAGGCAGAAATAATAATATGCAGCTTCGTACCACTTTGTATCACTGATGGGTGACTGTATCTCTGGAATGTGAAGGTCATCTTGTTATTCATTGAGGTATAAATATCAATAAAGCATTCAATTGTATATAAAACCATAATATTATATTATTACGTATTTAATCATGACATATAGATATATAACCTTCTGGAATGAAGAGCATTTATTAATTTTGATTATTATTTGATATAATGTAATAAAATAATTATACCGGCCGGATCACCAAACTGAAGCAAATAAAATTTTATTAATTATTTTATTACTTCTTCCATAATATTATATTTATGATATGCAATTAATAATGATGAACAGCTGTGTTCCTCTGAACCGCTCAAATAGTAGTTGATGATCGTGTACTGAAATGTTAAGGTCATATTACGCCATTTAATGGAAAATATAATGAAGGAATTAAAGGTTGAGTGGTCGAGAGAGTCGTCAACATTTCTATTAATGAAAATATGCTAGAGCTTGTAAAAACATGCATCATATAATAACACATACTAGTATCTACACATCTATATATACATCCATTGCTACTTTCGAGAAGGCCACCTGACGGTGCTAGATACAGCTGAAAATTGATCCCCATTCTTACTGCTGCTTCTACCAGAAGATGATCATCCTATAACCGCAAGACCTCCTCTCCTAAACTGTATGGTACCTGAGAGAAATTTACCTTTCTGGCGTAATACATGTAATGAAATATACAGAATTAGGCTATGAATAAACAATGTCCTATAAGATAAAATATATAGTGAGGGTATATTGTAATATGAATTGAAAATTACATGTGTGCCGACTGCTGTTTTGTTGCAATTGTAGACAAACTTGCGCATCCATTATGAACCAGAAAATTTAGGCAATGTATGACCGCCATGAAAAAAAAGAATTTTAAATTTTAAATTATTTTGTAATACCTGACGACCTGGAAGACCTGAAAGATATGAGAATGGAAAATTATGATATGATGTACCGGTCGCACCCCTCACTTCGCTATTGTCGGATTGACAACATTGCCCAGGCTACGCCAACCAGCGTCTCCATGTTTCAGCTGGCAGTCTTTTGTGATCATATGACTCCTGGAGGCGTGAGGTAGGAACTTGTGAGGACCAGAGGTCGGTCGCACCCTCCTGCCAAGTTGTCAACTCACCATTTGAAGCCCGGTTCCTTTAATATTTCCTTGTTGTTCAAAAATCGCTTTGCTCAGTGTGATTCAAGCTCAACAAAATGATGCTAGTCCTATGTCAAATTTCTTGGAAAATCGATTGCAGTTTGTTTTATTAATCGCACGGCTTTGTGTATGAAGATATGGCTGATTTTACCCTTATTCCCTTAATATTTTCATGTTTTTCACAATTTTTTTTGCTCGGTGTAGCTCCAGATCAATAAAATAATGCTAGTTCTTTGTAAAATTTCCTCGTAAATTGATTGAAATTAAATTTATTTACCGCACAGCTCTGTGAACGAAGATATGGTTGGTTTTACCCCGATTCCCCTAATATTTTTGTAATTTCCAGAGATTGCTTTGTTTGGTGTGACTCAAAAACTGCCTGAAAAATCGATAATGGATTTCATTAACCGCGCGGCTCTGTGAATGAAGATATGGCTGATTTTACCCTGATTCCCCTAATATTGTTATGTTTTTCAGAAATTTCTTTGCTCGATGTGATTAAAAAACTACATAATATAGCTAGTCCGATGTGAAATTTCCTGGAAAATCGATTTCAGTTAGTTTTGTTCACAGCACGGCTCTGTGAATGTAGATACAGCTGATTTTACCTTGATTCCCCTAAAATTTTAATGTTTTTCACAATTTTCTTTGCTCGGTGTGACTCAAGATTAATAAAATAATGATAGTTCATTGTAAAATTTCTGGGAGAATCGATTGAAATTCGTTGCATTTACCACACGGCTCTGTGAACGTAGATATTGCTGATTTTACCCTGATTCCCCTAATAGTTTTGTGTTTATCATAAATTTCTTTGGCCGGAGTTACTCAAGATTAACAAATTGAGGCTAGTCCTATGTAAAATTGCCTGAAAAATCGATTGGAGTCGGTTTCACTTACCGTGCGACTCTGTGAATGAAGATATGGCTGATTTTACCGTCATTTCCATAATATGTTCGTGTGATTCAGAATTTTATTTGTTCGGTGTGTTTCTACAGCAAAAAAAAATGATTGGATTCAGGGTTAAATGTGTCATATATTCATTCACAGTGTGGTGAAACTAACTTCAATCAAGTCTCAAGGAAATTTACATGGGACTAACGTTAAATTTTTGCTTTAGAAAAACACCGAACAAAAAATTTCTAAAAAAACGAAAATGTTAGGGGAATTACGATAAAATCAGCCATATTTTCTTTCACATATCTGTGCGGTGGATGAAACCAACTCTAATCGATTGACCAGTAAATTTTATATAGGACTAGCCTTTTTGTTGACGTAAAAACACACCAAAGAAATAAATTTCTGAATTACACAAAAATACTTGGGAAATTAGGGTTAAATCAGCAATATTTCCATTCACAGAGCTATGCGGTTAATAAAACCAATTTCAATCGGTTTTTCAGGCACTAGCCATATTTTGTTGTTCTTTGATCACATCGAGCAAAAAAAATTCAAAACATAACAATATTAGGGGAATCAGGGTAAAATCAGCCATATCTTCATTCACAGAGATGTGCGGTGAACGAAACCTTCTTCAATCGATTTTCCTGGAAATTTTACATAGGACTAGCATCATTTTGTTGATCTTGAGTCACATCGAGGAAAGAAATTATTGAACAAAAAGGAAATATTAGGGGAACCAGGGTTAAATGAGCTCATTTGCTCCTTAAGCAGTTTTTTTGCGGCTGATGAAACCACGTCCATTCAATTTCTTGGAAATTTTCCTCCAGGTTACGGAAACATTTACAAAAATCGTTCCACTCCGAGCTGAGATATAGATATCTTTCGCGTTTTGGGCACTTTTTTCCCACTGTGCAATGGTTTACTATAGTCGCCATAACATCATATCTAGTTCCCAATGAAAAGAAAGAGATATGATGGAACGGCGGGTGTGGTGGTCCTGTGGTGTGGGTCATGATTGATTGTCTATTTAATTGTGATCTATATTAGTATTATAGTTTACCATTTGCTTGGTGTCGGTTTAGTTATCGGGCACAGCGCAATTGCATAATGCGCAATCGGGCATAGCATCTATTGTTGTATTTATTGTTCGGTGTTCAATGTATTGTTGCCAATTGCTGTTACTTTCGGGTGTAGCGCGGTATGCATTGTTTCGGTAACGTATTGTTCCTTCTCGTGTGTGATCAAATGTTCACATGAAAAAAATTAAACCGCTTGGATATGTGATTTAGCGTCGTAAAAATTCGAGGTAGGCCGGTTTGTTCTCTTTTTTTTTAGAATATGCAGGAGGTCAAGAGAGAGAGTGAGAAACTGGACGGACGCCTGCAGAGTTGAGTACAGGCGACTCGTGAGGTAGTAAGTGCTCTCAAGGACATGGAGCAAGACAGGTAATTGTTACCCATAATATTTTTATTAATAAAATTTATTTCTAATAGTTTTGCGTAGACCATCAGTTTAATTCGTTGAACTGTGGTGTACGCAAAACTATTAACGGCTGTGTCGACACTTCGTTCCGTAATATTTTGTTATCGGGCGTAGCGTTTTGTCTATTGTTTCGGTTGCCTATTGTCCGTTGCGCGAATGATCGAGTGAGCATGAAAATTCGTGGTTCGCCGGGTAGGATGGGTCCGTGGTGAGTACATATTTAATTGTGATCCAAATTATTCGATCGTCATCCTCATCGGGTCACCCTATCTTGGAGCAAATAAACCACTGTCCCATTTTTTTAAGTGACTACAGCGGCATCCGTACTGCTGGTGTAAATCAGTCTAAGTTGGCTCTTTTTGTTTTTTCATTCCAGCAAAATGATTTACTGGTTGTTCACCAGCAATTCCCCATTTTGCCGAAATTCAGCAATCGGTTAACTGAAAAACAGCAATTGGTAAAAATGTTACTGAAATCTCAGTAGCCCTGTTTACTTGTCAAATATAAGTCACGCATCAACGACGGAAAGTTGTAATAATTTGTCATCCAGCATTTTTTTTATTTAAAGTTGTGAGTTCTTTGGTAAATTGGAAAGGCATAAAAAAGTGGATCCGAATCTGGATAACGAAGTCATGTTTGGTATGTTAAGAGTAATGAAAAAACTTAGCTTATATTTTTTTTTAGATTTTCATTTTATTTTATGTGCATCCATATGAGCTATACTGAATAAAAATTCGATACATCGATAGTAGTCTCCTCAGACATGTATCGCAGATTGTGAATGTTAGCAAGGATGGAATTGCTTTATCATCTTGAAAGCATTAATCAATATTGACATGTCCGAAAAAGTTGCCGCACCTTTGTTTTTATTTAATTATTTATTTTTATTATAATATAATTATACGATTTTTTAGTAAACATTGTGCTGATATTTCAGCAACGCCTAAAAAGTGCTGGCAAAACAGCAAATTACGATGATTGTGGGTTAGCTGGTCGTTCAGCAAATCACAAGCAAGTTTGTTGAAGTTACAGCTGCTGTCAGTTTCATGAAATTTGTTTTTGCTGGAATTTCAGTAACATTTATTTTGCTTGATAGATTGCTGGTTTTACAGCTCGGCAAAATCCAGCAAGATTTTGCAGATTTCCTGCGAAATAAAATGAGTGTGACTGTTGGTTAAATCGGTTCAAATCGGATATCGGTACTAATTTTAAAATATTTCACTTGACAGCTTATCGTTAACCAAAACGAACCCTGCGGCTACCCAATCATATTATTCAAAATCCCAGTGATTTCTCGTGGGAGTGCAGAGGTGTTCTCGGCTTCCATTAAAGCGAGTATCACATCAACATATTCCTACCCTTTCCTTACTTTTGACCTGCATTCGGACGGGGCCGGCGTCAGTATTGCCTTAGTTTGAGATCACCAGTTTTTACACATTGAAGATGTATGTTAGTCCCAAGCATCATCTGTTGGTTTTCTGTGTAATAACAGCTGATCTGGCAATAAAGGAGTAGCAACCTCGGGCGGTCAATCATGCTCATGCTCATGCTCTGCTAAATTAAAAGGATCAAGTTTAGGCAGTGTTTGAACGTTTCATTCTTCCAAACTCAAATGTTGCTTAGTTATTGAATGCTGAAGCAAGTTTCCACTTCCCATCCAGTCTGTCATCGACTAGACTAGACTTTCTTTGATTTGAATAAAACCTAACATATGGCCTGGCTACCAGAAAATTTTAAATTTTCTAGGAGTTCATTTAGTTATTAAGTTAGGAGTTTGTTTTAGTTATTGTGTAATATCAGACAACTCTTTTTTGCAGTCGTGTAACATTGTTCGTGGTTTTATTATTCTTATCCGATTATCAGTTCTTAGCATGTAGCTGGGAACTTTTACCTACAATTGGGTGTCTGGCTGCTGCAAAAGGAAAGGAGCTAGGCACGGTGGAAACATTAGTCAGTTTGGTAAACTTACATCTTAATTTTTTTGCTTTGGTTCGATTAGTTATGGTGATCCAGGAATCACCGGACAATACTACTGGTTCCAAGAATCACTGCTCTATGAATGCTGTTGGGACTTCACTACCGCAGCTTAAATTTTTCACTACCGACGTCCATCGTTTGCTCTTCCACCCTTGACACTATCGAGGGGTTCCTGATTCAACTTATTGCTCTGCGGATGAAGCACTTCCTATTCGAGAACCTAACAGCTGTACGTATATGTGCCTACAGTCCTCATCGTTCCAAGGCACTTTTCACTGCGCCCGGCGGTGAATGTTTGACCTCAACACTAGACACTGGTCACCAATATATCTTCATAAAACATGTTTACACGGGTCGTCCTCTTAGTGACAAAAGTATACTTTGCACACACTTTTCGGAGCACTTTTCCCAATATCAAAATGTTTTAAAATCATAATTTTACGCTGCAGAAAATATTCACATGTCAGATTTTCAGCGCCGCCTACTCGCGTTTTCTGCTGTGCACAGCAAAAGAGCAGGAGCGAGGTGAAGAACTGTCAAAGTTCAAAGTGTAGCTAGTGATAGGTGAGGGTGATTCTTGATATTGATCAATGTCGTTTACAATAGGTCTGGCAGCTTGTAATAACATTTCTCGAGTAATTCATGATAAGGGCTTAAAAGCCAACTGTAAACAATGACTTTAAAAGTCAATTTCTCTCGAATTATTCAACACTCTCGCGAATTGCAAGCAGCATCTGGTAGAAGAATGTTTGCTTTGCCATCTGGAATACGTAGTTGATAAAGGGTGATACGGTCAAAATTTGGTCAAGGGAAAACTCGTGTAAATCGGTGAAATCGTTTATTTAAAAAATCAAATTAATTTTTTTTTTCAAGTTCAATTAGTATAAAATTCAGGAAAAATATTCAGTTAGGCTTCCGCTTTTCCAAATCCGAATTGCCGGGCCTTACGCTTGACCCCTGCCATCAGATTTTGTACAGCCACCTTGTCCACCTTCTTTCGCCGCAGAAAGCCAGTTTGCCTTGAACTGCTGCTCGTCCTTAGCAGTTTTTTTGGTCTTCTTTAGGTTCCGCTTGACAATAGCCCAGTATTTCTCAATTGGGCGGAGCTCTGGCGTGTTGGGAGGGTTCTTGTCCTTGGGAACCACCTGCACGTTGTTGGCGGTGTACCACTCCATGGCCTTTTTACCGTAATGGCAAGATGCCAAATCCGGCCAAAACAGTACGGAACAACCGTGTTTCTTCAGGAAAGGCAGCAGACGTTTATTCAAACACTCTTTCACGTAAATTTCTTGGTTGACAGTCCCGGAAGCTATGAAAATGCTGCTTTTCAAGCCACAGGTACAGATGGCTTGCCAAACCAGATATTTCTTTGCGAACTTTGACAGTTTCGTGTGCTTGAAAATATCTGCTACCTTTCCCCTTCCTTTTGCCGTATAAAACTCCTGTCCCGGAAGCTGCTTGTAGTCGGCTTTGACGTAGGTTTCGTCGTCCATTACCACGCAGTCAAACTTCGTCAGCATCGTCGTGTACAGCCTCCGGGATCGCGCTTTGGCCGTCGTATTTTGTTTATCATCGCGATTTGGAGTCACTACCTTCTTGTAAGTCGATAGTCCGGCTCGTTTTTGGCTCGATGCACGGTTGTAGACGATACACCCAGCTTATTTGCGGCATCTCGGAGAGATAGGTTAGGGTTTCGCTTGAATCTACCGGCAACTCTCTTTGTCGTCTCAGCGGCTTCCGGTTTTCGATTTCCCCCCGATCCAGACTTCCTGGCTGTCGACAAACGTTCCCCAAACACTTTAATTACATTTGTAACGGTTGATTTGGCAACTTTTAGCGATTTTGCCAACTTTGCGTGCGAGTAGCTCGGATTTTCGCGATGCGCGAGCAAAATTTTGATGCGCTGCTCTTCTTGCTTGGACGGCATTTTGACAACTGAAGAGTGAATTCCAAAATCAAAATAGGAGCAACATTCTACACACACACACCTTCAAAATGAGGGGTGTTCAGGTTTTTTAAATGCAAAATTGAAAGAAATACGTCAAGTTGATATTGACCAAATTTTGACCGTATCGCCCTTTATCTTGAGATTCGTGAAAGATTGACGTTTAAAGTCATCATTTACAATTGGCTCTAAGGTCCTAATCATGAATTATACGAGATTTTAACATGTTGCAATTACTTGTTGAGTCACTGATTCGTTTTGTGAAAGATAATTCTGGAGTTTGAAAGTTGTTTCTCCCACTAAAAACGATTCAGTCATAAATCGAACAGTATAGGTCTCGATTCAAAATATCGATCAATTGAGCCCAAAAAATCGAACCAGTAAAAAACGGATCGAGATCGCCCACTGCTAGTATATTTCGAGTGGAGCTCCTCTTCGGCAGAGACAGTACAGAACAGTACAAAATGCACTGGTGGGGTTGAATGACCCACTCAATAATTATGCTCAAATTTTCAAAGCTATAGCTGTAATGGAATGATATTTTATAATATTTTACATAAAACAGCATTACTCATAATTATGTAGTACAATTAGACACTAAATACACCAAAATATGATTAAAATTGAAGAAATTCTCATGACTGTCCCTTACATGTAAATCCTAGTGTTATTAAAACAAGCATTTACCATGCGTCAACATCCATGGTTCATAATAAATTCAGTTCACATGTATTGCACACAGCGATACTTCAAGGAGGTTTTAAAAACTTCAATATAATATCACGTATTTTTAGAATATTTAAACAAAACTATGCCAAACTAAAACTAGGGCACAATGCACCGTAGCGTTATATACGTCTACACGCTTTGAAAAAACTTACTTCTGGTAAATTTCATCCCAAAAGTTAATCATTGACACCCAGTGGTGGGTAAACATAATTTTACCCAATATTGGCTTCCCACACTTAACTGCTCCTTTGGTTACTTTTTTCTAACCGTGTATATAATGAAGAGTAGGTTACATACCGTAACGTTTTGATATCTTTACTATATACCCATAGGCTGCTTGATTACCAAATAGAGCAGATGAGTTGCAACCTTCTCACTTTTCGTATCTAATGAGTAACTTTTCATAGCCGTGTTTTTACCTTTTCCAAGTGGTGCATGCTATCCTAATTGTGGTGCATCACATTCCACCGTTGTGGTGCATTTTACCACAATTTTGGGGTGCATATTGAGCATTGAAACAGGCATTTTATCCTGGTGTCGTTTTGGGATCAAATTGGAAAAGGTTTGTAAAATCACGTAAAATCACATTTCATCTACAACGAAAACATTTAATGCACCATACTCAATAGCTTCTTCCTAAGTTTAATCTTTCAGTCCCTAGTAATTCACGATGTTGCTTAAACGGTGCATTTTGTACCATCCTCCCCTATACATGTTATACAAATCGTTAGCGACTTATACGTGTACTTCACGTATTGTTAGGCACGTTATCAAGTAAAACCATCGTTTAACTGTTGACCGACTAACCTTCACCAGGATAGGACCGAAGTAATCGACTCCAATATAAAAAAAAACGGACGAACACTCGGAGACAGACATGCAGCCGGAAGAAGACCCATTCTAGGCACCGTTGGTTTAGCTTTCATTATCTGGCACTGTCGATATCAAAACGGAAAACAGTGGAATCTCCAATATAATTCGAGGAAAGTTTCTTAACCGATCACCTAGTCGTTTTATTGTTCAACTTTTATTGAACTTTAATTTATGACGTAAGCACTTTATTAATAGGTCATCAATGTTTTGTTTATTCACCTCTACTAATTAATTCACTTTATTCTTTGTAAATTCTTCAATTTTTACTAAACTTCCTTAATCTAAATTCATTTTCTGAATTTGTACGAATTTTTTGAACTTCGGTTCACTCTTCTTCAGCACAATTGATTTTTCAGAACGGGAGATATTGTGAGAGATCGGTTCACATGCGGAATACCCTTTAAATTCTTTTTTATTTTCGTGGGCGGGTGGAAATAGAAATCCACTACCACATCCTCATAATTTGAGTACCTTTGGCTCCGTTTTGATGACATCTCGTTGGGACGACAACTCGTTGACTCAATGGAACGGGGGATCTTCCGCAAAAGCGAGTGATGCCAGTTCTGGACAAGCAGGCAGCGCCAGTTCACTCGTATGACGAACGAACATGCAGCACTGACATCGCTGAGCTTACCTTCCGAACGACCATTCGTAGTTGGCAAACGTAGAATCGTTGACGTACTTCGTTCACCTTTGTTTTGG